>JAMYHI010000187.1:0-38224 GCA_025531525.1 Pichia sp. P7020A
GATGGAAGCGTGTATAATCTCCGTTGGCTCAACATCCAACAATGTTTCTCCAGCGAGACACTCAGTTGCGAGCGTATCGACATGATCTTGCAAATACTCGCCGATGGCGCACCAAACTTGAGATACCTCAATATGAACGGATTTGCCAACATAAACGGTTCTCACATTGTCAAGATTAGTGAAAGTTTCCCACATCTTGAGAGCTTGAGCGTACGAGATGTGAATCTGAATTTTTCAGACTACACAGACTTAGACACCATAAAGACTCTCAACAGACTCCCACAACTCAAGTTTTTAGATGTTTCAGCCAGCCTCTATGGGTTTGCCATGTTGAAGAATGTCGTTACGGCATTGGATAACGTGGTAATGTTTGAAGTTGCACCATCTGTATCAGACAACATATCCCACGTTTTCAAGATAATTACATATAAAGAGGATACCCCATATAGTTTCATCAATGATGCAGCCAATGAGGATGTCCAATATTGGCGTGCATTTAATAACAAGGGAAGTTCACGTCGTAGTTGGATTCACAGGGTACAATCGATGGAAGATTCTAAACTATATGATAACTATGAGAATGAAATATCGGGATCTCGTTTAATCGAATGGGATACACAAAATGGTGGGCTATTACTGCCGAAGATGAAGAGATTGAATGTTCTTGGACTCGCATGTTCGAAGGTGGACTGTTGTGATGATGTCGGATATGCATGGATGGATTCAGATTTTGGGAATGATTTAAGCGTTAGGGGATTGTATAAGTACTATTCCTTGAACGTATAAGGGGCGTTACATTGCTACCTTTACATTGCATTGCATTTTGCATTTTCTTTTGTAGTTTAGGATTTATATATAGGCATAATAATTTTAGCATTGAAACACGCAAGTAAATTAGTTACGATGCAGAAGGGAAGGAGACCGCCTGGGTTGACTAAAGAGGAAATTTTCATCAACATGAAATTGAAGAAAAAAATTTATTTATCGGACGTCTTGGAACTTGTACTAAACTCTCTCCTTTAGCAACTTTTTCGGAGAGAAGTTTCCCCAGCACCGAAAGCAAGAGAATGTCAGGATTTAGAGGCAGAAGCGATAACAGAGGGAGAGGCAGTTTCCGTGGCGGATCCCGTGGTGGTAGTTCATTCAGAGGCTCGTCCCGTGGTGGCAGTTTCCGTGGTGGATCTCGTGGTGGACGTGGTGGCAGTTCATTCAGAGGCTCATCACGTGGTGGACGTGGTGGACGTGGTGGACGTGGTGGAAGTTCATTCAGAGGTGGGAACATGCGTGGTAAGAATGTGCGAGAGAGATCTCATTTTGAAGAGAGGAATACCACCAATGTGGTTGAAGAATCAGACTCTGCGCCAGAAGAGGCGGGAGTTAGAGAGTTTGCAGATGATGGTATTGATTCTGAGGCAGATTCTGCTGCTGAAGGTGAATCTGATGAAGGTTTTTTCGATAGTGATGATGAAGCACCTGAGAGTAGTAGCTACAAGAACAACAAGAACCATCGTGGTGAACAGGATGATGATAAGAAGAAGAAGAATAAACACGCACCCAAGGAGACGAAGATCTCACATCGTCCTGTGGGCGTTGTGCGTGATATTCCCGGACTTGACATCAAGAAGGATTATGCTGGAGATGGAAGCTATAGCGGTGGGCTATATGGGAATAGAGATGTTAGGTTCGATACCGCGTTAGGTAGATCTGTTGATTATGAAGTTGTGCGGAAACAGTATGCCTTCTTGGATGAATATAGAGAGAAGGAAATTAAAGAGATGGAGGGGATTTTGAGAAACAAGAAGTTGTTGAGTAGAATGGATGAAAATGAGATAGAGGAGTTGAAGTATAAATTGCAGAGTACTAAGAGTAAGTTACAGAGCTTGCAGAAGAAGGATAAAGAGAAGGAAGCACTAAAGACATATTTGAGAGAGCAAAAACAGGAGAACGGAGGAATGAAGTTCTTGACTCGTGCCGAGAAGAGAAAGGTTGTGCTCGTGGACAGATTCGAGAGTATGGACTCGAGACAGAAGAACAAATCTATTGAGCGTAAGAGAAAGAGAAAGCTCGGAAAGGAGATGCGTGCTCTGGAGTTTGGCAGACAGTAGATACGTTGTTACTGGTCACAGATTACCTTACGTTGAATGTATATCGAAGTAGTTGTGTGAATAGTTGAAATGAGCTGGATTGTAGCAACACATGCAATGGTGGCTAAAATGCCAGAAAAAAGAAAAGAAAAGAAAGGGAGAAGGGAAATTGAGGAAGTATGAGATAGAATTGAACAGGTTAGATATTTCAGGTAGATTCTTTTGGTAAATAAAAACAAAATTCAAATTGCAGGTGAGGAAGCCTCTTCTTCTCTCATGAAAGGTTGCTGCTGGTGATGTTGCCGCCAATGCTGCACTCAAATCAATGTTCTAAGATTTGTAAGTTACCAGTAATGACGACATTCTCGAGAATGGAACCATTTGGAATGTTAATCTTCTGGCCATCTGAGCAGACAATGATGACGGTACCCTTTAATTGGACACCTTTACCGAAGAAGACGTTACCAGTAACGGTCAAGTGGTCCAATTCAATGATTTTAGGCATGTGAGAGATTCTGTCTTGGAAGTTAGATACCTTCTTGAAGTGAGAACCTAACTTGATCAAAGGAGCACCACCGAATCTTGCAGGACTCATCACGAGAGTACCATGTTGTAAGTTGAAGAGATCAGACTTGACCAACATGAGGTCAGAGCAAGTCTTGACAGGCAAGAATCTAGATCTTGGGACAACGACACCATGAGCCTTGTTGAAGTATCTAATTGCGGCACCGACAGCGGTCTCTAATTGGATGACGCTCATGTCGGAGTTACCAACGGTGATTGACTTTTGGTTTGGAATGATTTCCAATTGTAAAGCGTTAGATTCCACCAATCTCTTGATTGCTCTCAAGTTAATCCACAAGTTGTTTGTGTTGAAGTTAGTGAACTTCTTAATGGACTTGAATTCTTCAACGTGATCCTTTGGCACTTGTGCGATTTCCAAGAGTCTAACTTCACCATTGTAGTTAATCAAAGTACCACCCTTGACATCAGCTCTTGTCTTATCGGTCAATTCCATAATGTATTCAGAACCGGTTTCAATCATGTGATTGAGGATGTTTGTATCGACGGTAGCACCCAAATTGTCACCATTGGAGACAAACAAAATCTCCTTACCTTCGTCCAAGAGGGAGTCGAGGATTCCAGAGGAGACGAGAGCTTCGAACAAGTCACCGTGTCCCGGTGGGTACCAAGCATCGAGCTTATCTGTGTAACTCTTTGGGACAGGTAATAAATTATCCTTGAAGATTCTTGGGTATCTGGATTGATTGAAAGTCTTGATTCTAATTCTGTGAGATTGGTACTTCTTGACGATCAATTCAGTGTCTCTGTCAGTGTTAAAAGAGTTCATTAAAAGAAGGGGAACGTCTGTGTCGTGAGTCTTATTAAGGAATTCAATTTGTCTGACGGATAAATCGAGGAAAGATTGACCTTCTCTAACTTCAATGACAGATTTAGGACCGACACAACCCATGGAAGTACCGAGACCACCATTGAGTTTAAGGACAGCGAGCTTGTCGAAGTTATTAGAGATGGTTGCGTTAGAGGAATCTTTGGCTGCCTCCAAAAGGGACGAATATGAGACCACTTCCTCCTTTGAAGGAGAGGAGATTTTCTCCCATTCAATAGTCTTTACCGAGGAAGCCTTGTCATTGAGATAACGTCTAAATAGAGCAAAGAATGAGTCCATTTCGTTCTCGAAACGGGTCTTCTCACTAGCGTCGAGGTCAGCTGGGAGGGAGTCTACGAGGACGTTGAGGGCGTTCCGCATCTGGGAAGCGGCGACATTGGAGGACGCGTTCTCGAAGGCAAACGTAGACTGGGACTTGTTGTGCTTGGACATTGTTGTGCTGTGCTGTGCTGTGCTCTGTTGTTGCACTCTTGTTGCTCTTTTGTTGCTGTTGCCGTGCTGTGACTGCCCAGGAACGAATGGCTTGTCCTTTTGCTCTCCACAAAATAAGGCAGCCACTTCATTCTCTTCGCTCCCCTTTTTAATTTTTAATTCATTTCCCTTTTTTAGTCCCTTTCCCCTTTTTAGTCCCACTCCCTCTTGTGATTGTGGTCTGCTCTTCTTTCCACTTTCTTTCCACTTTAATACACTCCACAGCACCCAACTCAACTCAACTCAACTCCACCACAGCAACGATGGACTACGCCATCTGGCGCAAGAACGCCCCACTGCTATATGCCCAGCTGCAGACATCGGCTCTGCTCTGGCCCTCGCTCGCACTCGACTGGCTCCCCGACGCGTCAGCTGACACGCTTACCGACACGGTCTTCTCTAGCCACAGACTCGTGCTATCATCATTCTCTAATGCTAACAACCCCATAGAAGCGCTCATACTTGCTCAGACATGCACTCTGGAAATGGATGCAGAACCCTGTAAGACGCTAGGTAACTTCGACTATCTACCAGCTCACAATGAGTTCGTTTATTCTCTTCCAACGCCGCATCTGAAGAATACTAAAGACCTCACGCTGCCCAACGGTACGGCGACCACCACCACCACTACAGATGGTGTACAGTACGTCGATCTGAACGGAGAAACCGACGGCGATGAAAAAATGGTTGCAGTGACGACGGCCGCCGTACGATCTACATCTACATCTACACCAACGTCAACGTCTTCCTCCCCTAAAGTCAATAACTCTATCGGCCTACTTCAGCGTATACCGCACTTGGGAGACGTCAACAGGATTAAACACTGTCCACAGAACCCGGATTTGATAGCAACGGCATCAAACTCGGGCTGCGTACGCGTCTTTGATCGAACGAAAAAGCCTAACAACTTTAACGATGACGACTATAGTCGCATTAACGATATCGACACTAACGACATAGAACCGGCAGATATTCTCCTTAAATACCATACAAGTGAATCCTGGACACTCGATTGGAACTCACATTCAACATATACACTCGCCACAGGATCAAATGATGGATCCATTGCTATATGGGACCTGCGAGCGCAATTCAAGGCACCACCTCGTAAACGATTCTCTACTCTAGATTCCAAGTTAAAGACGCCAACTTGTGTGCTCACTACACCGCAATTGAATATCCCTGCTCACGATTACGGTGTCAATGAGATCAAATGGATGCCTGATCACCACGCACTGTTGATCTCCGTTGGAGAAGACGGCCACTGTTGCGTGTGGGACACGCGTCAGTCCTCTGCATCAAGAAACGTGATCAAATTACAAGCTCATCGAGCCATTGATGCCAAGAACGATCCCGAAACAGGTGCAGCACTCAACGCCGTTGACGTCAACCCCCGCAACACCTTCCTACTCACAACGGGTGCCGCCTCTGGTGCATTACAGACTTTCGATATCAGAGTTCCAACCACCGCGGCGATACCATCTCATTATAACAATTCACAACATACAGACGCAATAAGCGCAGTGAAATACAGCCCACATACACAACACATCGCCTCGGCATCAATGGATGGCACTGTGGTAATATGGAAAGAGGGACAAACAAATGCTCCTGCTTTGGAACCAACATTCGTGCACAGAGGCCATCTAATGGCCGTCAATGACGTTGTATGGTGTCCACAGCGCCCAATTACGGGACCGCAGGGTACGCTACCGATGCTCGCGTCTTGCAGTAACGACAACTCCGTGCACGTCTGGCAACCACTGCTCTCTTGATTGTTTGGTTATGTATATAGTAGTAGTATAAGCTTGATCTCCATAAGAGACGTAGAGTGCTACATCAACAGTACCTTAGGCGAGCGGAACTGTAATGCGTACGCTGTGTTAATAGACTGTTAAAGAACTCGATTTATTTTAGCACAATGAGTGTCTCACATCTTGGTTGCTCCCTTCTATACGCCGCAACCACTCTTGAATCTATGGCTACCATTGGGAAGTCTGGAAGCTTTATCAGAACACTGCCTAGCTATAACGTGTAACGCGTAATTAGTGTTTGTAAACGTTGCTCTTTACTATATTTTGAAATCTTGAAATCCCTTCAAAAAACACGCACTCCTCTACATTTCTACACTACTATTTACTATTCCTTAGCACTTAGCACACGTTCTTCCTACCAGACTGCCCCTACGAATTAACCAGCACTAACCACCCACTATCCACACCATCACCATGATATCTGGTAAAAACAAGCGTTATTTCTACTTCATCTGTGTCGCTCTCGCCATCATGGCAACTATCGCCCTCACTCCAGCAGTGCACAGACAAAAGCTCCTCAAACCAATCTCTCCATCCTCAAACTCCACCCCTACCGCTGACGAATCGGAAGATCTTGCAGGACTCAAAGAGTTCTCACAAGGTGATAAGGTCATCGTCATTCCAGAGGATGCAAAGAAGTCATCATTGAATGTTGAGGTGGATGTTGCACGTCCAGATCAGATCTTACCCGTTGACAAGATCGATAACGTTGACGGTATCGGATTCGAAGACCCGGATATTAACGATGAAAAGGTCGAAGAGATCCTCAACAATGGAATCTAACCAAATCTACGCTAGTATCTCGTACCATACTTTACTTTACTGTATAGTTTTAATAGGTTATATATACCCTTACACCTTTTCGGCACCGCTCATACGCACGGCAGCTCCGTATTTCTGCAACTTAGTCAACAATGCATCACCCGTCTTGATGAGAGTGTGGTATTGCACGTTCTTGTTATCTGCTCTGTTGGTTTGTACAATGCCCTCGACACGATCAATGACGCAGTTGAGTTTCTTGTTAGGGATGAATTTGCACAAGTCGGCATCGAGGAAATCGACACTTACGCCAAATGAGGCAGCCATCGATTTCAATGAGAGAGATCTGTAACTCTCAAGTAACTGCGAGTATGCTCTGCAACGGATTTCACGAAGGTAGTAGTTGGTATGTTCAAATAGGTATTTGTCCTTGGCAAAGATCTTGTAACTAGTCTCCAATAACGCTGGGAAGAATTTGAGATATTCCGTGCTGTAAATGGATTTGATCAAACCGTACACAGGTAAAAGCTCTTCCGTCGTGGAATTGATGGATAGGATTTCAGGGCTCTCAATTAATTTCGCCTTAAGTTCTGGTCTCTCAAAAACAATGGATCCACAAATGAGAGCATATTGAGCCACCTTCTCGTACGTCGTCAATTCCGTCGACGTGAACGTGGAGAGAGAATCATTGAGAAGTTTGCAGGCTTCCTTGAAGTTTCTCACAGACATCAAATAGATACCATTGTACGTCTTGTATCTGTTTCTTCTCTCCCAATCTCCTCCTCTTTCAATCAATTCGTTGGACTTATCGAGATACTTGCGTGTGAATTGCAAATCGTTATAAAAGAACCCTATTCTCGAAATGAGCAAGTAAAGATCAATCTTGGAGCCTGTACTTGGTGCAAGTTCAATAGTCTTCAACAATGTCGTCTCTGCATTCTCTCTATCTCCAATATTAGCATAGTATTCACCCAACTCAGTCCACTTCTTCAAGATATCCATCTCACTCTCATCTTCCTTGTCAAGCTTCTCAATTTCTGCCTTGATATCGGCAACCTTCTCTGCAGCTGCAGTGGTGATGCCATCGTATAGACTCTGATCCCATTCTAAACCAGGAACCTTCAAATCGTAGTATAGATGGTGGTAGTATGGACCCATGTTCTCTGAACGAACAGTGGCGAGGATCTCATTCACAAGGGCGTCGTTCCCAATGTCATTGGTGGATGCTTGGCGAGCAAGGAATACCTTGTCAGAGAGTGTGAAGTCGGGTACTCTAGCGGTCTCTGTATCAGACATGTCTGTGGCGTGTGTTGTGCTGTGTGCTATGTACAGTCGCCAAAGCTACATTTTGCCACTGAAGAACGCCTAATGTCTATGGTGAAGAGTGAAGACTTGGTTTCGCAAACTTCATGTTCTCAGCCAAAGGTCAAAGGTCAATTAAAGCGAGTCTTCTCTTTCACACACACTTTTTCCTGCAACGCACACGATTATAAGTCACAACACCACATTGCATCGGTATGGTGGGCATAGAATACACCGCTGTTGCTAGAGACAGCGTGAAGCGCATTCAACGAGCAATTCATAGCGCTGGCTCCAAAATCATCAATTCCAGCATTGATGAGTCCGTCTTTAGAAATGACAACGATTTAGATATCAAAGAAGATGAATCCACAGCCAACATAGATACCTTCAGAGCCATTGAGGAGGATATTGCGTATCTCAAGTATGAAGTTTTACCATTTCTCCCACATGGAGATGTGCGGAAAGATGTGGAATATGGGCTGTACGTTGCAGAGAGCAGATTGAAGAACTTATATGCGACATACAGGTATGGGAAAGTGCAAAGGAGGAAACGGGAGCTACAATCCGTGTATGTCAACTCATTCTACAAGAATGAACTTTCTATCAAGAGAGGAGAACTCACAAATGAAAACACAGAGGAGGATCTCAATGTCCAAGGAGACAGGAAATATGATGGAAATGGCGGTCTCGACGATACTAAACTTCAGAAATTGACTGCACAGGAGAGATTGTTGAAACAGAACACGAAACTTAGTGGGAAATTGCAGAACGTGAATGCAATGATGAGATCTACTCTTCTAGCAGGTGAGATAAACCTCTCCGAACTTGAAATCTCCACTTCCACGTTAAGCAGATTGGCAGACCATTATTCCCTTTTCGGTGACGTGTTGAATAGGACCAATGTCTTGGTTAAAACAATTAACAAGGCTAGCAAGAGTGAACGTGCAATGATTTACAGATCACTCTACTTCTTTATGGCAGTCTGTGCTTGGATTCTTTGGCGACGAATCTTCAAAAGACCAATACTGCTAGTGCTATGGTTACTATTGTCACCATTGAAACTTGTATGGAGGTCATCCTCTTCTCCATCTAATGCACAAAAGACGATTGCAGAGGTGATATCGCAAGTAGAAGCGACGATTTCGGCAACAATCGAAGATGCGCTGTCCACTACTATGGCAAATATCACCGATGTCGCCATTACGACAACTACGGAGATTATCAGCCACATAACCAGGGACGAGTTATAGCTTAAAAGAATAGTTAATTGTTAATTGAATGCACATGTACGTATACGGAGATTTATAAACGCTCGACTATTAGTAGTCATCACCCCTAGACACAACTTCTTTACGCGTAGGCTGCAACAAAACGGTGTGCTCGTACTGCGCGGTGTAGCATCCCTTGACATCGACGAGCGGTGGATGTTCAGTGACAAGACCCTCTCTCACCAAAGTGTTAAGAGCAAGCAAGTACTTATCTTCTCCAATTCTGTCCAAGTAACGTCTGCAGAATGGCAAAGTACCGAAATTCTTGTCAATGGTCTCCAAGAGTTTACGTGCTCTGTCAAGACGCACTGTAGCACCTGCCGGTGGTTCCCAGCTTTTCATGTAGTGAGAACATTCACCACCATGGGTGACGTAACCATTACCAGTGGATCCAAACGTCTCGATGGCAATAGTCTCATTCTCTTCAAGTTTAGTTGGGTCACCGTTCTTCACAATAGGAATACTCTTACCACCGTGAATCTTTCTATTGAGAATAGTGTGACCATTCAAGTTACGAATACACTTGATAGGGTACACCTTACCATCTAATTCAATTTCGTGGGATTCCATTACCTCTTCCACAGCCTCTCCGATATCGGTTAGTCTAACATCAATACCAGCAGTGCGGATACCGGTGTTAGTAGCCTCCTTCACAGCAGCTAAGAGGGGATCATATTTGTCATTGAACGTGTGGGTGAAGGCACAATCAATGATGTAACCGTCAACGTGGACACCAAAGTCGACCTTCATAACATCATCGTAATTAAGCACGGTCTTGTCTCCGGCGTTAGGGGTATAGTGTGCGGCACAATGGTTCAAAGAGACACCCGTTGGGAAACCCATACCACCCTTGAGCGTATCAGTAGTGGCAGACATATCTCTCACTTGTTTCTCAATCATCTCCACTATTTCAATCATGGTCATACCTGGTTTCATGTTCTCTTGTGCATACTTACGTGCTCTTCTATGAATTTCAGCACCCTTTCTGAACTTATTCCAAGACTTTTCCGCTTCGATACGGTTTGCATTGGAACGCTGTTCCTCGTCCGTGGTACGCTTGAGGTTGTAGTCCTGGTATTCACCAGGTGGGTAGACACCGTTGAAGACCTTGTTAATATCGTGTTCAAATACAGGGCCGGACTTCTTCTTCTTCTTTCTCTTCTTCTTCTTCTCGCCAGAGTCTACCGGGGTTGTTTCAGCAGCCAAGGCGCCAGTGTCTTGCACACTCAACGCTGCAACATTATCGGCAACCTTCTCAATAGAAGCAGCAGCAGCAGCAGCAGTCTCGTTACTCATTGCGTGGCCGTACGTGCTCCTACTGGCTCTCTCTGTGCTGTAATCAGTAAACGGGCCCCCCTAAACTCCACCAAGCGAAAAGTGGACTCTTCAACTTTCACTTTTGGGACTGAAATTTCGTCTTCAACAGTTCAACGATTTCTAAAGCGATCACTCTTCTCCACTGCAGGGCCGCTAGGGGGGAAGCTTACAGCCAACACACAGCCAGCATATACCCATCCAACATGCTTTGCAGATCCATAGTAGGCCTCAGAAGTGCCACGAAACCGGTTGCTGCGTTTGCAAGATTTAACAGCACCCTCTCAAACACAACATCTACAGTCAACGCAGTGAACAGCGTGAAATCAACGACTAAGGAAACCACCTCCTCTGCCAGAAGTGCTATCAACGAGCTGAAAATCTCACAGTTGCAAAACCTAGACAACTTAGGTGGCTTTTTCAGTAATAAGGTTGCCTCAGATCCAATCACTGACGCATTCGACTTTGCACAACGTTTTATCGTCTCTGACAAGATTGCTGGCCGTTCAGTCATTGTCACGAACAAGGAACTCGACAGAAGTCTCTCACAATTTAACTCATTGGTTAAGGCAAACAGACTCAGAGAAGTCAACTACGAGCAAAGATTCTTCACAAAGCCTAACAAAAGACGTTTGGCTAAGAGAGTTGCCAACAGAAAGAGAGTTTTCGAGAATGGTATTGCCAAGCTCTTTGAAGTCGTCAAGGACGCCGTCAGAAAGGGTTATTAAAGTAATACCCACCCGTCATGTTTACTTATAATCTCGTCATGTATATATACAACATCTAATCCGTTTCCATTTGACTGCCCAAGTCCCTTTTTCTTCTCCGTTCCTTTCTCATTACGACATGACACCGTCGTTCAAGTTTTCCATTGCCTCCTTGATCAAATGTGAACCTTTCGGATCGAGATTGAGGGCAATTGTGAACTGCTTGATTGCATCGTGTTTCATCTCAAAATGCTTGTATAACTTCCCAAGCAAGAAGTGAACACTTGCCTCATCCGGTGCCAGATTCTCGAGTTTCTCAAAATCACGAAGCGCTTCGTCATACCTCTGTAATGTGAAAAGCACTTGTGCCTTCTTGAATAAAGCAAGCATCGATAACGGTTGCAACTTGCATGCAAACTCATATTGCTTCAAGCTATCTTCACGACGACCAAGTTTTTCTAGAACCACGCCAACACAACATATCAAAATGACATTCACTGGATTGATCTCAAGTGCCTTCCTAAAGTGGAATTCAGCCTTTCGAAAATCACCTAGCTTCAAATAAACCATACCGATACCATAGAATGCATTATAATGGCGCTTATCGAGAATTATGGCGTGCCTAAAACTACTGAGAGCGTTTTCAAAGGCATCCGTGGCTAAATATTCGTGACCCTGTAGTGTAAAGGCGTAAGCACACTCGCTATCAAATTCAATGGCCTTGTTAAAACATTTGATTGCATCTTCGGGTTCTTTACGGAAACTGAACAAATTCCCGACACTTATCCATGTTTCAGCACATTGGGGGTCGATCTCATAAAGTTCGTGAGATAAGAAACTAAGATCAACCTCCTTATGCAGATGCCAGAGCAAAGTAGAGTAATAATCCATATCTTCCATCCTTGTTCGATCTAAACTTCGTAACCTCTTAAAATAGTTTTCGGCTTCAGAATAGTTGACAATCTCAAAATGCAATCTACCTTGTTTAGACAAGACCCACGGCGTATTTCTCTCATGTTCAGGCAAAGAATCAAATATTCTGATCGCCTTAAAACAATCATAGGCTGTAAAGGCTGCAAATCCCTTTGCAAGTTTAGAATAGACGCTTATTGTGTATGCATCAACACCACCAGAAGACTGCGTCGTGTTGATCATATTCATAGTCTGCTCTTTAAGGTCAAAGAGATTTGTTCCCGTTCCGTTCTCTCTTGATGAATGTCTCGTCATTAAGTTCTTCCGTGAGCTACTGAACACATCTTCAACATTTGAGTCATTACCGACACCAGCCCCGACTATATTATTATTGGTGAACGGGTCGGAGAGAGTTCTAGAATTGATGCCCGCAGTATCCTTTTCTTCGTTGAGACTATTCAGCGTGATGCCACTGCTATTGTGTAGTAGTCTAGATGTGATTGACGCGGCACGTCTCGCATTTGAAGAAGAAGCGGAAATCCCCGACACGGTCGTGGGTATGTTAGATGGTCTGCTGTTAGCTGATCCTGATCCTGATCCTAGCCCTGATCCTAATCCTAATCCCGGGCCTGTCGCTCTGGAGTTAGGTTGGTTTCCCCTTTTACTGAACACTCTTTTGGAGAATGAACTCTTGTTTATCGGCGTCAGAAACGAACTCTCCGGGCTTCTTGCACCAGTACTTACACCAGGCTGTTTGATCTTAGTTATTGGCGTCTTGAAGATAGCGTTACCGGAAGTGGAATTCCTACCGCTATTCTTGTCAAAATCTTTCGACAGCCCTGTGAGATTATCCAACTCATACTCCATTTCATCATCATCAACACCAGTTCCGACACCAGCACATGCAGTAGCATCATCTGAAGCAACAACTCCCATTTTGTAAATGGAATCAACTTTGACCTTAACTCCCATTTTACAGAGCAATTCAAATGCTTCAAAAATATAAGGGTTTAGTTTCAAAACATTACTGCAATGCATGCTTGCTCTAGGTACATCACCAGCAGCGGCATATAGTTTCCCCAATAGCATATAACAAGCAACAGCATCTGGCGCAATACTGACATTATCTACAGCATCTGGTTTGAAAGTCTCCCATTGACTCATGGTACGTAATAATGCTCTGATACCTTCACTCTCTCTACCCAATTTGAGACATGCACGTCCGAAAACGTAAGAGCAACCAACGTGAAGTACTGCGTATTCAGCAGCTGCATTGTACGCAGCCTTGGATCGATCCCTTTCTAAGAGCACATGCGCATACAAATGCGTGTTATCTGCAAGCATGGATTTCAGAGACCCCATAGATGCTGCTGCTGCTGCACCTGTCGTTGAAGTTGTCACACCAATGGGATCTTGAGTTGACTCTGCATTGAATAAAAGACCCTTCCGAGTGTTATGCGGAGTCGGCGTTTCCACAGAGGATGCATGGTTACGTGCTGTGTTCTTAAACCCCATTGCTGCAGTGGAAGTAGTGGCGTTTGCTGCTGTGTTCATATTAGTGTTTGTGTTTGTATTTGTATTTGTATTCGCCTGTGATGGTGGTGATTGTGCCTGCGATTGTGCGAGAAGGCGCTCAGCGGTGAATTCTGCAGTGTCCAGCATATCATGATCGAGGGCGTACGCAACCAACGATCGTAAGGTCAGTGTAGTCATTGCTACGGCCATGCTGTATATGCTGTGGGGAGTAGGCGTATAGTGTTTGGTGTGGTGTCACGAAAGTGCTTAAGAAGAGGAAGAAATGGAAGCAATGATAGAGTTGCACGAAATGTCAACAAGGACTTTTCATGTCAGACGCACTGCTTCTGTTAGGCGCAGTTTAAGCTTTAGGAGCAGAGAGCAGAGAGGTCGTTAAGTAGTCGTTAGAGAGTTATACATGATAGACATAGACATAGACGTTAGACAGAGACATACACGTGAGCCGTTGGATGGGCCGGACGTAGCAAAGGCCGCAAGCACCCGCCAAAGCGACAGGGGTGCAAAAGAGATGGTGGAGATGAAGAAGTGACGAGAAGCCGAAGATGATGATCATCAAGGTAGCTCAGTTAGCTCAGCTTATTTGCTACCAATGACACCGACACTCTTACCAGCAGCCAGACGCTTCTCGGTGAGGCAGGCAATGATAGCTGCACCGACACCTGAACCGTCTTCAGCGTGGATGAGGGTGATTGGGTAATCAGCTGGGTCGGTGTTCCATTGGAATATATCATTCAATGCAGCATGAGCACGGTCCTTGAAATGTGGGTATCTGTTGAAGACGGAACCATCGGATGCACAGTGACCCTTCTTGTAGTTTCTACGCTTGCAGATTGCAGCAATACCACAGACAGACAAACGAGCAGCTCTGGTACCAATGAGGATACAGAGTTGGTGGATGAGATCTCTCTCAGTTGGTGTGATGGTGATGTTGAAGGATTCCTTGAAGAGGTTGTCAATGAAGACCTTGTCCTCTGCTTCTTCAATTCTGGATGGGAAAGATGTGTCCATGGCGAATGGAGTTTGAAGAGGCTTGATGTCTTGGCCCTTGAAGACGAGACCTTGAGAATAGTAGTCTAAGAGAATCAATCTCAAGACTTCACCCAAGTAGTAACCTGCAATCATCTTCTCGTAGAATTGTTGACCTGGTCTTGGGGATTCATTATCAATTTGGACATCGTACTTAGTTCTTGGTAAAACCTTCCATTCGTTATCGAATGCACCATATTCACAATTGATTGCCATTGGAGACTTTTCATTGACGATATCTTCAGGCAATTTACCTTCAAGCTTAGGAATGTTGGATGCATCATCGAAGTAAGCACCGTTACAACCGGTACCGAAGATCAAACCCATGATTGTCTCCGGGTCGGTGTATTTGGAAGCGACTAAAGTACCAGTGGTATCATTAATGAGAGCGACAACATTGATTGGGGTTCCCAACTTGTTCAAAGATTTTTGAAGCATTGGAACGACATCGTGACCTTCAACGCCATCGATATCGAAACCCTTAGTCCATCTCTGTAAGACACCTGTATTAATAGCTTCTTGACTTGCTGGATAAGAGAAGGTGAAACCTAATGGTAAAATCTTCTTTTCCTTGATTGCATCAGGGAATCTCTGTTCAACGAAAGAGTGGACACTTTGAGCAATGAAATCAAAGAGTGAATCTGCATCACCTGTTCTCATTTCTGTTGGAATTGGGTATTTATCAGCCTCGTAAGTGAACTTGGAGTTACCTAATAAAGTGACACCAACGACACGAAGGTTTGTTCCACCCAAGTCAATTGCGAGATATTCACCAGTTTCTTGACCAGTTGGGTAATCCATCACCCAACCTGGAATCATAGGGATGTTACCACCTTCCTTGGTGAGACCCTTAGCAAGTTCATTCACGAAATGGTCAGTAATTTCATTAAGCTTATCAGTGGTGACTGTAAGTTCCTTTTTAGTTTGTTCAAAAGCCTGTTCGAGGGACATTTTTTGGGGGGGTATTATGTTAAGTTGTTAAGTTGTGTTGTTGTTATATGATGACGAATAAAACTATAGTAGTATAGAATGCAGATTACGTTAACCCACGTTTGTAACCGATCGTCCTCGTAACAGGGAATCGTGGCCCTTTTATAGCCATGTGTATCGAATGAGTTAATTGCCCATTCGCCAATTAATGCATGCAGCTTCTCCAGCAAATTAAAACGAGAATCGGAAAATTGTCGGAAGAGGGAGAAAAAGAAAGGAATTGGCAATTGGCAATATTGGAAAGCCGGAAAAACAATGACCCGCGCGGCGCCGCCCCCGCGAGGTAACGCCACTTGCAGGTGCCGTTAAAGCTGTAAGCGCGTTATAGGCCAGTTTTAGCGGAGGGGGTTAATCCGGGGCGATAGCGCTCGTTCAGTTTCCTGTTGGTGAATCACGCGCTAGCTATAGCTGTGCTAGTGGGGTAGCGACCGGTTTCAACAGCTGGGGTTATGGGCTCTATGTACGGTTACGTGTGTACATGTTAAGGTTATCCCGACACTTCCGCGAGGGACCATCTCGATGATGATAGCCTATAACATGGGTCCAAGGTCCAAGTGCACGCTAGGTCCTGTGCAGCTGGTGCAAGCTCGAGCTTTTCGCTGAGCAAATATACGCAGCGTTTGTGTGTGTACTGTTTTGAATTTGTTTGTTTGTTGTTCGCTCCTGGCTCCCACTTCCCACTCCACTTCCCCGGAAAAACGGCGTCCATAGTGCATGCAACCAGCTATATCGCGACGCGCTCGAAATTGTGGGGCGTTATTCCGGGGCTATCTCGATATAATTGGAGACAATATAGCTCTATCGAGGGTACGTTGAACGTGTGTGCATGGGGTTTGCGGAGATGCTATTAACCCAGTGCTAACGTATAATAATAACGGCATCTGTGGCGTGGTGGTAGGTATATGCTACGTATACGGAGGCCGAAACCGCAGGATCAGGGGCTGGTAGTTTTTAGTGTTATGCACATATGGCTCCACTGAGACGGTGGGGTTCAGTGTAGCCAGTGGGGTTGGGTTGGGTTGGGTTGGGTTGTGTAGTGTAGTGAGTCTCGCAATGGAGAAAGGTAAACGTACGTACGTGCTACGCGCAGCGTTAGGAGTGCTGCGAAAGCAAAGGTCTGTTACATGTTGTTCTTGAGGCGGGCGAGTGTCTCAAAGAGCCGACTCGTGCTATCCTCGTCGTCTTCGACGGCTGGTACCGGTGCTGCTGGTGCAGAAGCTGGTGCGGGTGCAAGTCCTCCCGGTGGGACGCCCTGTAGCTGCGCTAACAGGCCGCCGACACCATTTGCAGAACCAGAAGGCATCTGCGAAAAAGGTTGTTGTGGCTGGGGTGCAAATCCTTGTGCTGGGTATCCCTGCGGTGGATATGGCGATGGAAACTGCTGTGGATAAGGCTGCATTGGCGCCGGTGCAGGCGGATACTGTTGTGGGTACCCTTGCGGTGGAGGATATCCCTGATTTTGTGGGGGTGGTGGACCTTGTCCTTGTCCTTGCGACTGCACTAGCTGTAACATCGCTTTGAGCGAGGCTTCATCCATAGACGACAACTGGTTCATGAGCTGCGATGCAATGTTCACTGGCGGTTGAGGTTGAGGTTGAGGTTGCGACACCGGCGCGTTGTAGTATGGCATTGGATGTTGCTGCTGTGCTTGTGCTCGTGCTCGTGGCTGGGTAGGCAGGTTCGAGAACGCTGTAGGTGGAGGGTGAGTAATCTGCGGTGGTAAGTGCTTCTGTTCATTCTGCTGCGTTGGAGAGTAGCTCACATTAACCGTGGGCACAGGCCTATCCGTTCTTTCATCTCTCCAAGCTCTGTCGTGGCCCCGATCCCGATCCCTGTCTCTATCTCCACTGTGACGGGCAAAGCGACCATCTCTGCTATCTCTATCACGAGGGCCGCGATCGCCGTGTCTTCCTCTCTGTCTCTCACGATCCCTGTTTTTGTCTCCGTCTCTATCACGTGCATGAGATCTACTACGATCTCTCTCTCTTGCAGCCTCGGTAACTTGTTTCATGATAAAGTTGATAGCGCTCTCCATTGATATGTTCTCATATTCGTCAAACTTGATGGCACCATCCTTCTGATTCCTTTGAAAGAGGAACAAGTTCACAAGCTCGTACTTGCTAGTAACGAGAGTAGCACATACACCGGCGTAGGCACTCTCAGAGATGGCTTCTTGAGGCACAGAGTCCGCTGGAGTGTCCACGTGTTTCACGTTACACTTGAGTCCTACTTCATTGAGGCTGTTCACGAGTAAGTGGTTAAACCCTGCGTCAGAGTCCAGGGAGATGATGACGCGCACTTTCCTGTTCACACTGCCATTACCATTACCAGTACCATTGGCGTTCGTATTAGCACGTTTCGGAGATCTCTCACGTTCACGTTCACGCTCACGTTGGCGATCTCTGCTGTACTTGTCTCTTTCTTTCTCAGCATCGTGTTTATTCTCTGTGTGTTTCTCGTGTGTTTTCGACACTTGCAATTGTGTAAGTTTATTATGCAAGGGCACGTGTTCCTCACCTTGGATTGCGACATGGCAAGCTCTAGAGTCTGCAAATTGTACAAACCCGTATCCCTGTTTCATGTTGACTGCCTTGACTGCACCATACTGTTTGAAGATTCTCCACACGTCTGATATTTTCAATGAGTTAACGGCGAGATTGCCGATAAAGAGTCTGGAACCGGGTGGGAAATCGAGACATTCGAATTCTTTTGAATACTTATCTGAATCCTTTTTAAACTCTTCAAACTCATATCGTTCATCGGTGTCCATTGGTTGTGTGATGTCCGGACGCCTACAGAATGGGTTAATGGGCACAAGGAGTTGGATCTGGTCGTTCTGTTTGAGAACTGGTTTGTTGTAAGATGTTGTTGCGTGGAAGTTCAAATTGACGCGTTTTGGATCAACTTCAATTTCCTTCGCCTTGCAGTATTCGGAGATGATGAGAGTTTCCTTCTCCGCTGGTGGGAGGGCGTTAAAGTCCTCGTTTTGGAAGAAGGAACTTGCAATGTAGTACTGTACGATTTCGTTGAAGAGTGGGACATCAATGTCAGTGTCATTGTCAATATCAATATCGTCAGGGGTAGTGTTATTAGTAGGAGCAATAACTTCAACGGTGCCTGTGTTATCGTCGATTACTCTGATTGGTTCCGAAGGACTCTTATCGCCATCATTATCATCACTGGCTTCATTGTTGCTCCCCGAGTATTCAGGAGAGGGGCTTCGTAATGCAGGGTTTGGTATTTCCGTATGGTGGTCTGCAAATTTTACGCTTTTAGGTTTTGTTATGGTATGAGAAGGAGCAGGAGCAATCTCAGTGGCTGGAGGGGAGGTATCCGTAGATGTGGATGTGTGTTCTACTTGTTCTTGTTGTTGTGGTGGTGCCGAACTAGGTGGAGCAGTTTCCGAGGAAAGGTCTGTCTCTGCGGCGGTTTGATTTGTTTCTGTGGTTTGAGGTTCAGCCTCAATCTCAGCCTCAGTCTCAAACTCTGTCTCTGTCAGCGAGGAAGAGGGTCTCACTGAGGAAGGGAGAGTATCCTCTGGGTTATAGTCGCTGTCGCTTCCACTGCCAATAGCACCGTCCATTGCGTGCCTAGAGAGCTCGTTGAGAAGAAGCAAAGAACAACAGAACATGAGCCTCAATTGCATCCGCCGTGGGCGCGCCTCCGCCTTTTTATACTTTTCCAATTACCAGTTCTCAAAGCTGAAAGGGAGCACCCAATCAGCGCGCGCCGTTTTGTACAGTAAGCTCAGTTAAGTTAAGTAAGTTAAGCGGAGGATCGAATGTTTGGAATAGATAGAGTGGTATGTAGTATGTACACAGGAGAATAGAGTGGTTGTATGCTAGGTAGACCCACGTCTACCCGCGGATGACCTTCACGTCGAGTGGCGTGTGAGGCTGCTTGTACTGGTGTTTGTACTGGTGTTTGTCATTGTCTGCTTGCTCGTTGGCGACGCCGTGGTCAACGGGGCATGGGACGAGGGAGTTTGCTGCGACGAGAGCGAACGCAACGAGGAATGTCGACGAGAAGAGCGAGCGGGAGATTGTCCGCGGAGTGGGCAGCATGGTTGTGTTGTGGTGTGTGTGGTGTGCAGTAGTGGTAGTTGTAGCTGCAGTTCTCTTCACAGTGATCTGGAAAGAAAAGCCGCCCCATGGTTATAGTTATAGTTAGGTCTTCATAGAAGAAAGAGCAGGTGGTGAGCGCTTCTTTTTTCGCTTTTCGCTTTTTCGCTTTTTATTTCCAGAGGAGCATGTTTTCCACAGAGACAAGAGAGACAGAGACAGAGACAGTTGAGTTCAGGTTACAACAGAGTAGAGTATAAGGGAGGGTAGCACAGCACAGTACAGCCAACACAGCCAACTATGCTAAGGTCCATTAAGCCTCTCCATACCGTCAAGCCCCTCGCGGCGCTGCGCCACTCCTCCAGCATCCCTAAGCTCGCTACTACGCCCAACAAGTTCAACTCCCGTTCCTCTGCTTTCAACCTCGTTCCAAGGTTACCAGACGGTCTCTTCTTCCACCCGGCACCAGCAGGTCTTAACCCAGAGATTACTCCATCTGCATTTCTACCAGAGACAGATGCGCGTAAGACTTCAGAAGTGTATTACCCAGAACAACGCTCATATATCACCGCAAACCTTCAACATATGCCAGTGATCACCAAGATCCCAACACCAAAGAATTATGCACATACTTCAGAGACCGTACAGCAACTACAGCAAATGAGAGATGAAGGTGCCACTCGTATGCAGATGAAACAGAAATTTAATGTCACAGACCATTTCATCTCTCTCACCACCACTCCAAACGATTCCACAATCTCTAAGCAATCTAAGAAACTCAAAAATACTGCTCGTAGATGGTCTGAAAAGACAAAGAAGGCTAGACAAGCTAGAGAACTCCGCAAGCTCCAATGGGAGAGAGATATCTAAATCCTCTTATATGAATCAACTTCCTCTTGTATATATTATACATCACACTCTTATAACTTTACACTCCCATATTGTACAATGAGTTCTTCCATGATAATCTCATCACCGGGACAGAGCTCCATCTTCAACGCCACATACTTCCCGGCACCGTAATTTACATACACAAAATATCGCTCTTCCTTAACATGCGATACCGTCTTGATCACCTTCCTCCTTCGCAAGTCCACCATCCGTCGCGTCTGCATCTCATTCTTCACACAACCATATTTGATAGTACCAGCCCACTCACCCGTGTACTTCTTGATAACAAAAAAGAGTTGATCTTCCACCACGTGCACTTCCAACTTCCCAGAGAATAGGTACAATGGATGCTGCTGCAAGGGTACACACAAAGGCATCGATACCTTGCTATACTCCACACCAACAACACTCTCTTCTCTTTCATATCCACCGTCGCCGTCTCCATCGTTAACGATGGAAATGACACCATTAGTGTCGTTATTTTGGTCTTCCGTTCCGTGCTTGGCAGGCACGACTCGCACGCGCACGCTCTTCACCACATCGGGCGCTCGGGCTCGAAAGAAGGATACCATCGGCAGCGTCTCGACGTGCATGCTGCTGTTGTTAGTTTGTCTACGCACAGAGCGGCAGCATCTATCGACCAACCAAACCAAACTGCGTCCCTCACCCACTCACTTCTATTGTCCTATCTTTCTCTCTTCTCTTTTTATTTCTTCTCTCCTCTCTATCTTTTTCCATTTTCCATTTTCCTTTTCCACTTCCGCTTTCGCTAGCCGGTGCCAAATGCCAAATGCCAAATTCATGTGATGTAAGTAACACAGCAAGGGTGTTGACGATACAGCTCAAACCGTCGCTCTAACCCTCCTTTCCCTTTCCCTTCCCTTTCCCTCCTCGCACAACAACATGTCCATCGCCACTACAGAGATCAACTACCTCATCTGGCGCTACCTGCAAGAGTCCGGCCTCGAAGTGTCCGCATACGCACTCGATGACGAGTCACAGGTACACACACTAGACCAACAATATGCTCCACATGTACCATTAGGTTGTCTCGTAGATCTATTACAGAAGGGGATACTATATACGAAAATGCAAGAACTCGTCAACGTGGAGAGAACGGAACCACTCAAACAGGATGAACTCGTCAATATGAACTTTAATTTCTTCACAGCAATGCACGAAATTAAACAGACGGAGGATACATCAAAGAGAGAGATACTCGATACCCAATCGCAACAGCAACAGCAACTAAAAGAACAAGAACAAGCAAAATCCATCAAAAATGAACCTACCATCACATCTGTCGAAGACACCAACGATGCCTTCATCAAAGTCATCAAGGAATCCAGCACTTATGATCCTTCCTCATCTGTATCCTTCTCTCCGACATCAACAGATACAATAGCCTTCACGCAGTCCACACTTGGTGTACACGCTTCTACGATATTGAACATCTCCACCTCATCTCAATTACAACTCCCACTCTCGGCACACACTCTATCAACATTACTCGTTGAATGGTCCCCTAATGGCGATTACGTTGCCACTGCGTCTGAGAATGGTGAAGTACATCTATGGTCCGCAGTGGATGGTACCCTTCAAAGCGTATTAGCAATGCATCATTGGCCCATTGTGTCTCTGAATTGGTGTCCCAATGGGAAATTCCTTCTATCTTTAGATATCAGAAACGTCTCAGTTGTATGGGATATCGTTGCAAAGAATGCAATCATACATATCGATAGAGATACTTGGATTCGCATAGAGAGAGATACGGGATTATTTGGTTCCATCCATCCAACTAATAAATCGATACCATTTGCCACAATTGTCGATACAAGACAAAATTACGGTACTGATACCTGTTGGATTGACGACACGAAATTTATCACTCCGGGTCCCGCATTCTCACTACTCGTTAACGAAATAGAAGGAGAGAGTAGCACTAACAGTATCAGTGGAAATGGTGGAAGTGGAAGTAACACCACGCATAAGGCGTTGGGTGTACTCATTGGTCACGAGGATGCTATTTCTTGCGTCCAATACAATAGCAGACTGAGATTACTTGCGTCGGCAAGCGAGGATGGAGTCATTAGAATATACAAGGGGAATTCCACTAACGCATTACAGATATTGATGGGCCATTCTTTAGCTGTATCCTTCCTATGTTGGATCAATATTGAGGAATCGACTCATTTGTTATCAGCCTCATTAGATGGTACGGTTAGAATATGGGATATTTTCAACAATGAAATATTAGCTATGACATGCGTAGATGAAGGACAAGCGGTATTGACAGCTGCATTCGAGAATACAACAAAATTACTCGCTACGGGTGATGCATCCGGTGCTGTATGTCTATGGAATATAGGGAAGGATGATGATGGTGAAGTTTACGTGCGACAGTCGGCATTATACCAACACATCTCTGAAGAAAACTCCAAACCGGGTATTGTAAGTGACCTCTCTTGGAGTGTCGATGGTAAGAAGCTCGCCGCTAGCTATGAACAGGGGAAGAGTGTCATCATTGATGTATGATTAACAATGCTTCTCTCTTCCAAGCTGCCTGTATTATATGTATTGTTATCTATTTATTACAAAGTCCTCTCATCTAACGGATGCGAAGAGTTAAATGCCCATTAATGGAAAGCTACACCAGTGTTTAATGTTGCTTCTTCTCTTTCTTCCTCAATGCTTGCGTATACTTGCTACGTTTTGCCATTGCATATTTCCAGCTTCTCATCAACCCTGCGGTCAATATACCCTTGACACTCTGTACCAGGGCACTCTCACCGACTGTAGTCTCAATAGTTGATGAAAGTGCGTGTTTCAATAATTCTGGGTTTCCATACATCTCGTGTGCTAAAAGTCGCACATAGGGAGAATTATCAACCTTCACTGATGTGGTCATGTATTCCCATTCTGAAGATGGGAGATCGGATAATGAACGGGCTGACCTCACGTTTGAGTACGAAATTGAAGGCGCATCACTAGTGGTGCCGGAACTGGAACTGGAACTGGAACCGGGTAATGTGCATGTGTGTTTGGGTGATGTGATCACATCTTGTGCAAAACGATCCTTGGAGTAGACATTGTCATGTTCACTGATGTACAAGTTGAATAAACGAGCTCTGAATTGACGTGGTAGTTCAATGAGAACATGGGCAATCTGTTCCTCTGTCAAGTTCACCGTGTAAGTCTTCTCGGATACATCATCTGACTCGGAGTTCGTACATTGTAACAATTCAGGGAAGTAATTGTCTAGTATGGGTTGGTATAAGTTCTGAAACAACGCAAACTGATTGTCCACAATGTTCTTCACTTTATCCGGATTTTCACCCTTCACTTTGAGACGTGGATCACCCATGTAAGAGAGCCCTGCAATGGTCAGATACAGTTCACTTTCGGTAATTCTTTTCTGATTTAGCAGGAGTATCGACAATTTGACGGCATTGGCGAGGTTGAATTGGTTAAGGAATAGCAGTTGTGGAGTGTTCTCCATTATGGCAACCGGCTTATGAAGCCTTCCGGCCAAGTACATACTGGACCAATTGGTCAAGTCATCTGCTAAATTCTGTGTACTAGTAACCCCATATTTTAACTCCAAAGGTATACCCTTGACGTTAACGTCAACGAATGGATTGAAATAAACTCCGGCACCCATTTTGGTAACGTAGTTGATCGCATGTGGCCCCAAATGCTTCATTATTGAGTAATCACCCCCATTATTGACGATATTTCGTCTGTGCCATTCCACGGGATCTCTCACTGCATAGATCATATCAATCTGCGAGTTAGAGCTGTCCACACCTGAACCCTGTGAGAAGATCTTTGATCCGTAACCAAATGCATACTCCATACCATTCTCCTCGCCAACCCGGTTCTCATCAAATCGATTCAGAATACCCTCTAACATACCATCCATACCCGTCCCCGTACGTGATCCCTGGTGTAGCTGATTGTGTCCAAACTTGTATGGCAGCTTATCTCCACGCTGGATTTTGTGCAGACTGCGGAGATAGTAGTGGAAATCCACCGGTTTTGATTGCAGCTGTTGAAGCGTTTCGTCCAGTTTGGTAATAGAAGGAGTATTTCCGTGAGAGGATGTCACAGATGCCGTATAATCGCTAGCTCGAGAGGAGATCTCGTAGACGTGTGAGGATGTCAAGTCCGAGCTCGAATGAGAGTCCGAGGAGTGAGATTGGAAAGTGTCCGTCTTGGTAGACTCGCTCCGGATCCCGAGCTGGATGCGGCGGAGTGCTAATGTGGGTACCGAACGACGCAGTGCCGTTCTCGCCACACCACTGGATACATTTGTCGCTGCTGGCATTACTTCAGCCTGCGTTTGTGTCTGTGTCTGTGATCAGCCTGTCTCCAGCCCCTTTCTTCTTTCTTCTCTCTTCCCCACAGAAGCAGAATAGAAGAGGTCGCCTGACGCTGACGCTGAAAAAATATTGCTGCAAGTTGCAAGTGCAACTTTTGATTCGCTGCAAGTTGATGATGATCAAGAGTAACAACAACAACAACAACAACAGACACATTAATACCAAACAGCAACAGGAAAACACAGCAGGAGAGAGCCCTGTACACGTCATGCGCCCTTACAGAGACACGGCCGGTGGGCAGCGCAGCAGACCGGGGCTGCTCCAGCGCCAGAACAGCTTTCTCAGCCCCATCGGAGGCGGCACCAACGTGAATACGAATATGAATATCAATATGAACAACCGCAGGCTCTCCTCGTCAGCACGCGCGTCCCTTGTACGATCGCCAGAAAGAGGTGGCGGTGGTGATAATAAGGACAAGAAACGGAGGAGGTTGAGCTTGTTACCGTCTAACGGAAACTTGGGAGCGCCAAGGCTTCTTAATCAACCGAATCTTCGCCGACAGTCGTTGCTTCATAGTCAACAAAACGGCAACTCTAATGGAGCTATAAGTGGAACTGGCACTGTCAGCAACAATGGAAATACTAGCGCCAACGTCACAAGTACGCCATCCGCATTCCGAAATACAGTCTCATCTTCTACGGGACAAACTATCCAACAACTTGTCCAGGGCTCAATCAATAGATCAAATCTCCCTGTGAGAAGATCTACTACAATAGACAGCAGACGAGATTCCACTTTGCCGCCATCATCGTCTTCGGGAAACAACGCACCCAATGGCGCCGCGCCAATCTCCACCAACAGATTATATGCATACACAAAACCACAAGATCCCCGTCCTATAAGGAGTCACCGATTCCAGGCTAAAATACAGGATGAATTGTACGAGTTTTTATCTACCAACAAATTTGATATAGAAATGAAACAACCTCTTACTGCCAAGACATTGAAAAATCCAACACAGAAAGAGTTCATACTCATCTTTCAATGGTTATATAGGAAAATAGATCCGGGATACAAGTTCAATAGATCCGTTGAACAGGATATCTATACTTTACTCAAGTTTTTGGACTATCCCTTCTTGGACACGATTAACAAGTCCCAGATAAGTGCCGTTGGCGGCTCCAATTGGCCCGTTTTCTTAGGAATGTTACACTGGCTATTAGATTTGGTGAGAGAGTCCATGAAGTTTGACGAGATCGATATTGAGACTATACAAGAGTCTCAACAACCCTTGGACGACGATGATGATGATCTGGATCTGAATGCTAACGACTCTGTATTACAGAATGAGCAATCCATTCTCAACAAACTATTTATCAACTATGCACTCAAGTCATACAAGTCTTTTCTTTCCTTTGGTGATGATGATTACTCTTCCTTTTATGAGGAAATGCAAGTTGAATATAAAAATTATATGGATGACATTCAGCGAAAGTACGATTTCAATTTTGAATTAAATGAAAACTTACAAGAATCTCTCAATACGCTGAAAGAGAAATACAATATTTTCTTTGATGAATTGGAGAGAGCTAACGCTTTGAAGACGGATGTTACAAAGTTTAAAAACTACATAGAGGTACAGAAACAACGACAGCTCAAGTGGCCCGGAATCATAGAAAAGGCTAAATCAGATATAGACAACATTAAAGAATCCATCAAGAATATCAACAAGGAAAAGCAGGAGATCATTTCAGATCTAGAGAAGAAACATTTGACGTTGAAGGATATTGAAGACTTACATAAAGAACGTGCTCGACTCACTGCCAGTCTCAACTCCATAGATGACAAACAAAAACAAACAAAGCAAACCATTGATGAGAAGATGAAAGAGGTGAACTCACAATTTGAGGAATTGCAATCAAGAATCAATCAGTACAACACGTCCATCTACGAGATCCTCAATAACCTCAATCTCACGGCACAATTGGACAGCACAGCTTTATTTATCAAAACCATCAGCGATGAATTCAAGAACTCCAAATTTGGGATGCAACCGAACGAGATAATCCCAAACCTAGCGAATCTGAAAACGGCATTGCTCGACTTAAAGACACAAATCATATCTGACAGTGCCAAGTTTCAGGACAGCATCCTACAATCACAAGAAACTCTTGATGATTTAAAACTCACAATCGTTTCTTACACCGACAAGCTTGAGGAGCTTGAAGATTCCTTAACCAAATCCAGGAAAGAATACACGGAGCTTAATGAGGAATACACTACTGACTCATCGAACAAACAAATCGAGTTTGAGGAAAAGGCTAAAGAGATCCGTCTTTTCAAGTCACAGAGTTCAGAATACAAAAAGTCTGTGGACGCCAATTGGAAGGAAACGCAGACTCTTTTCAAGAAAACCGTCTCTGCAATCTCTGAGCGCAGGACACGGTTGGTTTACGACATCGCGCAGTCCTTAGACAGCGTCGTCAATTTCAAAGGTGACATAATGACAGGCCTCGAAAATACTGTCGTCGATGTCAATCAAGAACTGAAGGAGCAGATAGGCTCAATGGAGCCATAATAGCCGTAATAGCTACGATAGCCGCAATGGCGCCGAAATTTTCAGGTCTGCTCTACACTGTATACTACACCAATGTATCACCATAAATTGTACTATAAAGATATTTCTGTTTTGATTCCATGTAAGAGTCTGTGGATCACCTCTTTCTTCTCCTGTAATAATTCTTTTCAAAGAATGGATGATGGGTAACTTCGAGTTCTTTGTTCTTCTTACCCCTAGAGTACTCCACATATGCCATATCCTCACCACCGGCCAATCCCGCCATAGAGGCTTGGTTTCTTACAGAGTTCGACTTGAGTCTCTTGGAGACACCATGACCAATCAAGTTATCTGCATCTTCACCCATCTCGACACCGGCAGCTTCTTCATTCTTCAATAAGACTTCCTGTAGCAACTCCCTCCGTTCCTTAGGAGATGCGTATGCCAAATTGGGCAAATCTTCCATACCGTGTAAATGGGTAATGATCTTGAAGGCATAACCTTGATCCACAAGGAACGCCTGTCTCTTCGTTGAGTAATACATTTCTTGCGTATCCTTCGACACTAATGAATAAAAGAATGCATTGAAACCCTCATCATTTCTACGCTTGGCACGAAGAATACGACCAAGTCTTTGTGCTTCTTGTCTTCTAGAACCGTAATGAGATGAGATTTGAATCAAACATGTCGCTTCGGGCAAGTCAATAGAAGTATCACCAACCTTGGATAAGAAAATGGTACTCACCTTGTCATTGTACTGGAAGTTTTGTAAAATGTTCATTCTCTCTTGCTGTGGTGTGGAACCAAAAATGAAAGGTTTACCAAGCTTGAGTGCATATTCTTGTAATGCGTAAACATTGTCGGAGAAAACAATGATTTTATCACCTCTACTCTCATGATACTGGATCAAAAACTGGCAAGCTTGGAATTTCGTTGGATTCATAATGTAAAGCAACATTCTCTTACGTGCACTCTCTCGTAGATATTCTTGGTAAAACTCACTTGTCATTGGGCACCACACTTCTGCACATTGCACCTTTGCAATGTGACCCTTTTGTGACAATTCCATCCAGTTGGCTTCATACATCTTAGGGCCAATCAAGAAATTAAGATCGGAAATCTTCTCATCTTCTCTCACCAACGTTGCCGTTAATCCAAGTTTTGCATGTGTTGCCAAAGCAGTAACAACTCTTCTGAACATCGCTGCTGGCACAACGTGCACTTCATCCAAAATGATGAAACCCCATTCTCTAGAAGTCAAAAAGTCCATCACTTTCTGAGAATCATGAGATCTATTTCTCGTATTGGCCACCATGGAGTAAGTGGAAACGACTAACCCGGAATCACCTCTAAACATTTGTTTGTTTTCCGATGTGAAGACAGCAACATTACCAGGTTGGATGGTACACCATTGCAAGAATTGTTGTCTCCACTGCATCACAGACACAGAGGAGGTACAAAGCACAATGACAGACTTTCTAATCGTACATGCAGCAGTGATACCCACCAAAGTTTTACCGGCACCACAAGGCAAGACAATAATACCGGATCTTGCACGACCGTTACCAAACATTTTACTCAATGATTTCTCTTGGTATGGTCTAATCTGCGTAGATGGCTTCAAGTCAATCTCCAAATCTGGATTTCTCTTATCATTTCTGAAATCGTACTCTTCCAACATTGGATAATCAATCTCTTGACATCTTTTCTTAACCGTTTCGACGTTTTCTGCTGCAATCTCAAAAGAATGCACTGTGTCATCGGCATTATCATCGTCTGCATCGGCAATGACATCCGCATAGATGTTCTCCACTTCTTCATCTAGCTTCCCCTCTTCTCCATTTCCATTTTTATTAGATCCATTTTTGTTGTTTTTGTCGTCATGATTTTTTTTGGTACCAGGGATGACTAAGTCACCCTGAGTTGGCGCTGTCGTTTGCACGAGCCCATCAGCAGTTGTAACATTACCATTATTCTCCTCGACGGTGGTTAATCTCAGCTTCCCTACCACATCGTCCTTTAACAACATTCTCAAAATCTCTGCAGAGGAGGACTCCACAAAATATCTGTTATACTTTAAAACCAACTTCACTTTACCATACGAGTGTGTAGCCGACTTAATGAAATCCACCACTGAGGTTGCCACTGGAACTTTTGATAGTCTACTCAACACAGAAATAATATCATCAGTTTCCAACCCAACAGAGACCGCAGCATATAGAGAGTGTGTAGTAATTTTATATTCATGCATGAAGTTCGGTCTACTGACAGGTTCTGCAATAGTCACTAAGAAGTCCTGTGCTTGTTCAGACAATGGTGAAAAACTCTCTAAAAAGATCTTACCATCTAAGGGACTGATCCAGATAGGTCTCGATGCGTGATCCGGCTTCAACTTCAAATAGGAGAAATCACTATTGGCAAAAATGTGAGACACCGAATCAGGTATGAAATCACTTGGTCTATCGAGCGGAATTTTCAACAACTCATCCTCATCAAAATCTCGATCATCATTGGTCTCTTTGATGGTATCTATTGCCTGTTTCGCTTTCTGTGTTACCTTTCTTTTTCTGGATTTCACTGGAATAATTGTAGGTTCATTGTCGCTGGCTGTGTCATCTGTTGAAGAGTCGTCTGAGAAAAGTGTCTCGAGTCCCTTTTTGCTATCTGGTGTATTTTCTGCAACCTCTGTGGACATATTGGCACGGTGAAAGGATTGTGATGCTATGTGCTGTGCTGTGTGCTCTATCTGCTGACACAACAGCTGCTTTGAACGGCAAAAGAGAAAGATCGTGTAAAGATCCGGATTAGAAATGGTTCCTCTACGCCGGCACATGAATTTTTGCAATTTCATGTAGAAATGAGACTTACAGAAGAGGAAACTGAAATTAGAGTGGATATAACAAGGTAGGGTTTGAGGTTTGAGGTTCCGGGTCCATTCGATATGATTAGGAGAGACTCTGCAGTGATGTGCACATTATCCCTTCCAGATGTTAAAAGGGCAAATCCTTTTCATTATACCCTAATTACTCTCACCCAACGGGGTTGCGCTCACTAATCGATTCTATCGACCATGGATCCATTACTGATGTTCCTGGAAAGAAGCCGAAGCAATTGAAGAATGAAGCTACTTACTCCAACTGCCATAACTGCTTGGTTGCTAAAGCTTGTTGCGGAGATGCTATTGAGCTTAGTCGCTCAAAGTATATATCACCAGTGTCGTGTGCACCGATTTATGCCAAGTCAACCATCCAATCATGGAGGATCGATCCTACCAACTACACGGAGGTTTATCCCATCCAGATCAAAGACTTAGTTTGGAAGATCATTGTGAAGTACACCGCATGGGCACATAAATTGCACTCTGCAACTAAAATACACCAGGGAACTGTTTCTCAATAAAAATCTCTAGAAAGTAGCCTAGTCCCCTTCTTCATAAATTATTCAAGCGATGTTAAGTATTAAGCATAGCCAGTTAAATTATATTAGAGCTGACTTTATTACAGAGGGTTTAGTGTTTAGTGTCTATACAGAGAAGTTCGTTTAGTCGGTAAACTTGTAGCTGCCCACGCCGAGGGTGATGGAGCCTCCACGGTATGAGCCTCTCTTCATCTTGTTCTTACCTTTGGTGAAGTCCTTTCCCTTCACAGCGCCGAGCTTCTGGTTGGCGATCTCACCCCAAGTACCGGCAGCACCTTGATATTGGTTGTCCATTAGTTGTTCTGCTTCAAAGCTCACTTTGGAACGGTCAATTCTAGAGAAGTGTCTCCTCTGACCTGGCTTCAGTTCTTCAACGCGCGCCGGTATGTGGTCAACTGGAGATTGTGTTCTAGATGAGGAAGTTTGAGATTGGGAAGGTTCTGATTCTGTGGATGATGTAGCGGTGGATTCGGTTTTGCTCTTTTTGGACTTGATTTCAGTTTCAGTGGTATCTTCACTCTTTCTCTTCTTAGAGCTGACTTCAGCGTCTGACTCGGAGTCTGAGCCAGAATCGGAGCTGGAGTCGGAGTCTGATGAACTAGAGCTGGAGTCTGAGTCGGATGAACTGGAGCTGGAGCTGGAGTCGGAGCTGGAGTCGGAGTCGGATGAACTGGAGCTTGAGTCTGAGTCTGAAGAGCTGGAGCTAGAGCTAGAACTAGAGTCGGACTCGGAGTCTGATGAACTGGAGCTAGAGCTAGAGTCGGAGTCGGATGAACTGGAGCTAGAGCTAGAGTCGGAGTCGGATGAATTGGAGCTAGAGCTAGAGTCGGAATCAGAGCTTGATGATTCTACCTTGGCTTCTTCTTTGGTCTCTTCCTTCTTCTCCTCTTCGGAGTCGGATTCTGAAGAGCTAGAAGAACTAGAGCTAGATTCGGACTCTGAAGAGCTAGATGAGCTGGATGAGCTGGATGACTCTTCCTTCTTTTCCACCTTCTTTTCTTCCTTGGTTTCTTCCTTGGTTTCCTCTTCTTCAGATTCAGAACTAGAGCTAGATTCAGAGTCTGAAGAGCTCGATGAGCTAGATGAGCTGGATGAGGAGCTGGATGATTCCGAATCAGATGACTTCTCCTTCTTCTCTACCTTCTTTTCTTCTTCGGAGTCAGAACTTGAGTCAGAGTCGGAACTAGAAGAGCTAGAGGAGCTGGAAGAGCTGGAAGAGCTAGAACTGGAGCTAGAATTTTCCTTCTTCTCTTCCGCAACCTTCTCAACTTTCTTATCGTCAACCTTAATTTCCTCCTTTGCATCTTCCATTTCGACGTCACTGTCACTGTCACTATCATCTGAGTCCGAGTCCGAGTCTGAGTCTGAGTCGGTATCTGATGAATCGCTAGATTCAGAGTCTGCGTCAGATCCAGAGGTATCAGAATCTGATTCAGAGCTAGAACTAGAGCTAGAGCTTGAGCTTGAACTAGAACTTTCTGTCTTTTTCTCCTCTTCTTGTTTCTTTTCTTCGACTACTGGTTCTTCCTTTGCATCTTCCATCTCGACATCACTGTCTTCATCAGATGAGGATTCTGAAGAGGAGCTGGAGCTTGAAGAGCTGGAGCTGGAGCTGGATTCACTTTCAGAACTTGAGCTAGAACTAGAGCTTGAACTTGAACTTGAACTGGAACTGGAACTAGAGCTTGAACTGGAACTGGAACTGGAACTGGAGCTAGAGCTGGAATCGCTGTCGCTCTCCGCCACGGTCTCGGCCTTTTTGTCCTTGATCTTTAAATCCTTCTTTGAAGCCATCACGGTGCCTGTTGTCGGTGCTAGTAGCGTGTGTGCTGTTGTGTGCCGTTCAGTGCCGTTACAGACACGTGAAAAAAAAGTTTTCAGAAGTCAGAACTCAGAACAGCCCCGACTGAAAAATTGAAGAGAGTGAAGAGAAAGTTGAAGATTCGAGAAGGCACAAGAGACAGAACGAGCCACATACAGCGCAGACGAGAGGCACATAAAGTATAGTGCAGTACAGTACAGCACACACAGCAAACACAGCACATCACAGTATACAATGGCATCTAAACCCATCGTCATCATCACCTCCGACAACGAGCGCTTCACCGTCGAACGCAAGGTCGCAGAGAAGTCTCTCCTCATCAAGAACATGCTTAAGAACCTCTTGCCTGCCGAGGGCGAGGAGGAGAACTCAGACTCCGAAGACGAAGATGACAGCAACGGTACCATCGAGGTGCCAACTCCAAACGTGCGGTCTGCCGTGATGAAGAACATCCTCGAATGGTGCGAGCACTATAAGGACACAGAGTTCCCAGATGAGGACCAAGAGGACGACTCTAAGAAATCGGCACCCATCGATCCCTGGGATAAGACTTTCCTCAACGTTGACCAAGAGATGCTATACGAGATCATTCTTGCAGCCAACTATCTTAACATCAAGCCATTACTCAACTCGGGATGCAAGATCGTCGCTGAAATGATCCGGGGAAAGTCGCCCGAAGAGATCAGAAAGACCTTCAACATCGTCAACGACTTCACCCCCGAGGAAGAGGCGGCCATCAGACGGGAGAACGAATGGGCAGAGGACCGCTAACCATGCAGCGACACGCTGTACTCTCTACTCTCCACTATCTAGTCTGAACCCTGTACCCTGTATACCTCAACTCTACCGCAAGCCCCCTATTGCTTTTACCTTTTACCTTTTACCTTTTACCACTGTAATTTTCGTCTCCTCAACTCGACCTTTAACCTTTAACCACGCTGCAGCAGTAAGCAGTACTCGGCCCTCAGCCCAGACAGACACTCTGCCAGCCAGCACTTCCTTCTTTGCACCCAGCTCACAACCTTCCCTGCCTCATTTGGTCTATCATACTGGTTCTTGCTCAATGCCAACGCCATCTAGCAGAAGCAAAAGCAGAAACTCCCCCAGCACGGCGATCTCAGAGTCTTCCACAACTACAACCACCATGAGTAGTCCTTCAACTTCCCACAAGAAGCGCACGCATACGTTATCAAATATATTCAAACGTCTCTCTGACCACTCATCTCAAGATTCGGAGTCAATGAAGGCACCATTGTCCCCCTCGGCGCCATTGGGGCCATTTAGTTCACCCTCTCAAAGGTCAAGCAAATCACTGAGAAAGTCCCTCTCCATGCGTATCTCTAGAACTAGTAACGATCACATTAACGACGCTGTTGAAACCAGTGGAAAGGCCAATGGCAATGGTAGTGGTGCAATGGCCAAATCCACTTCCGTCCCCAATAGACTCTCAGACAGAAGGACGTTCACACTGAACGGTCAGCCGCTGGACCTGTCGCAGATGCCGCAACTCCCCCCAGTGCAACCGCTGAAGGCTCCAAAGACTAAAAGACAAGAACTCGAACACGTAAGAAGGAAATTGGTAGGAGGTCTTCATTCGGGAAATTCCGGTTCTAGAAGTAGACATTTCGATGATGATGATGATGATAATGATGATAATGATGATAATAGTGAGATTTATGACGAGGAAGATGAAGATGAGATGTCCGTCACCAAAGATACTAATGGTGATGAAATCCCACAAAAGACAAGGTTATACCTTGCCAATGATAATTTAGATACCGCTTCTCCATCATCATCTGGTCAACAGAATGGCCATCATGGCATCTTCAACTCTAACAGATTGGGTAAAACATTATCCAAAAAACACATATCGAAAACCAGTCTTCGTATGCAGAGTTCCACGCCTAACCAATCACTGTCCTCAGTGACTAACCACAATGATGGTGAACCTATTGAATATGATGATAAAGTTGAAGAAGTGGAGGCACACTCAACTGAACGTTCCGGTTTGTTCTCCACCCTTATGAATACATTCAATCTGCGATCATTCACAGACTTGACAAACCATGGTACCAACAACCACGTAGATTTTGCAACGGATCAAGAGGAAACAGATGAAGATGATAAGAGTACTTATGATGATGAGGATCATAATAATGATCAAAAATCTAAGGAGGTATCGCTCTCATCAAGTCAGCAACAGGCTACGAATGATGTGTTGAGTAAGGTCAGCTTTGTCCCTCTAAAGAAACCTCTCATCTCTACAATCGGAAAAGGAAATCTAACCCTCGATTCATTTCCAAAGAATCAAACTCAACTTCCAAGCGATGATGGTATGAGCAAAATCACCATGCATGAGGCACCAAATGCTCAGCAGTCAGTATTGAGAGCAAACACATTGGCAAATGGACATTCCCCTCTAATTGATGACAAACTGTCCTCGTTGAGTCCACCGAACATCAACCTGGAACAACCGACTGGAAATAGATCTTCTATATCATCTGATGAAATTGGACACGCTATAGCCACCACAAATTTCAAATCACCAAATTCAAGATTATCCAAACCAAGACGATCTCTGTCCCCAGGTTCTAGGCGAGGTACAATCAGGAACTCGTTAACCTCCATACTGTCATCCGATGATGACGCTAATGGAAATGGCAATGGTGCATCTGGAGAATTGTCTTCGATACCAATGACCAATAGCCTAAGTTTTAAGAGGAAACTCAAAATTCCGCTAGCGGGGAAGAGAATATCCTTAGATCTTCCCATGCCATGCACTACCACGAATGATGAGAATGTCAATGAGACACCTGTGAGTTTATCCAAGAGGCGTGATGCTCTTTTTGAGAAACTTAACGTGAAACCACCTAGTGAAAAGAGGCAAGAGTCATTCCACAATTTATTCCCCAATTTACCCATGGATGAAACCATCATTGAAGATTTCACATGTGCCTTCAGAAAGGAAATTTTGGTGCAAGGTAAATTATACCTTACGGAACATTATATATGTTTCCATTCAAATATTATTGGTCTCGTAACGAGATTTGCAATCCCATTGAATGCCATTTTGAAAATGCAAAAAAAGAGAACGGTCGGAATTCCTAATGCCATTGAGTTCAGCAATTTACACAATAAGTACATTTTTGCATCATTCCTGTCCAGAGATCAAACCTACGACTTGATTCACAAAGTGTGGAAAATGAACATCAGAAAAGATGGATTTGATGTCATTGATCTCGATATCGATGATAACGAAGTCGACTCAATGGATAGTGGATCCATTATATCAACGGATGATGAGGATAATGTTATCGATGATAAGAATAACGCCTCCGTGAATCAGACTTTGGGGCCTGATGATGATGCTGATACTTCTGATACTAGTATTTCTGATCAAGAGAATATGGTTAAGGATGGTGATACAGAGGGTGCTAATGCTGGTGATGCAGAAAATGCCGTCAATGATGCCCAAATCTTCAACGGGTTCACTTTTGAAGGCCCGAAAACACATGCCACTACATCTAATGGGTATACTGCGGATTCCTCCGATATCAAAATCACTGATGAAATTATCAAAGCTCCTCTTGGAGTGGTGTATGCATTACTATTTGGTGATGATATTTCATTTGTGAAGAATCTATTGAAAGCACAAAAGAATTACGATATTGGAGATATCCCCAAATTCAATGCAAAGAAGAGAGTATATACATACACGAAGCCCATCAATGGTGGACCTGTTGGTCCTAAGCAAACTAAATGTATCGTTGAGGAGGAAATTCAACATAAGGATTTTGAGAGTTATTGTTTAGTTCAGCAATTGACTGAATCGCCAGATGTTCCCTCGGGTAATTCCTTCAAAGTGAAGACAAAGATATATTTGAGTTGGGCGCCGAACAATTCCACTAAGCTCTTCGTTATCACCTCGTTTGTATGGACGGGTAAATCTTGGATTAAAGGAGCTATTGAAAAAGGTGGTATTTCGGGTCAAAAGGAAGCATTGGGTATAATGGTGAGTGAGTTGAAGAAGCGGATATTAGCCGGTGGTGGTTCACAAGGTGGAGCAGTAGGCTCAATCAAGAGAAAAGATAAAAAGAATAGAAAGGGAAAAGACGAAATTACTGAAGCGGCAGACGAATCTCAAACGCTGGAAGAAGAAGAACCTGAGGTAATACCAGAAGTTCCTAAGACGTTCATGGATTTAATCCTGGATCAACTTGACTTGAAGCTGGTTTTAATTGTATTACTGTTCATTCTCGTCGTTTCCGATAAGTTTTCAAGACACAAGAAGCCCTCTGGGTATGAACTTTATTCCAGTGATAGGATGCTCATGAGTGAATCTAACTTATGGGAATGGATCGAACAGCGAGAACATGTTTTGCCTCGATGCATCCCTGGAGAATCGCAAGAGTGTAGTGCTATGAGCAAGCTCGCAGCCAAGAAACACAGTGAATCCATGCGTAGCTCTGCAAAGAGGAAGATTTCCCAACAAAACTTGAAAAGCACCATTGATTTGATGGAGCAAGAGCTGGCAGCATTGAAGGCTAAGACAGAAGGGTATGAGGCGGTATTGTAAGCTTACTTATTACCGATCAGTATACCTGTGTAAATATGTGTAGTACTAGTACTTTGCGAACTATCACACCATATCATTGTAAATGAGGAAAGTTGGCAATCGCCAATACTATGAGAGCGTAGTCCGCCCGGCTGAGCCCTGAATTTGAGTACTCTCATACTACTCTTCTTCCTGTGGGCGCACACATCATACCATTAGTTTTGTACACCTACTGGCAATTACACACAGATACAGAGTATGAGCAACATCTTCAAGAGTGGACACGGACATACCATTCCTTCGTCGCCGTTTGTGAATCTGGAGGAGACAATCGACTCGTTGAAGGCGAAATTGGCAATTGTACAGGAAGAGCACCAGCAATTACAAGAGGAGCTTTCATTGGATGAAGTCTCTGATAATGGAGTGAGAATGTATGAGAGGGAGATGAAGAGTCATATCAGACAGTTGAAGATGTACAATGAGTTGAAGGATACGAGTATGAGACTCATTCAGATGATTGCAGATCAGAAACAGACGACCATTAGGGAAGTTATGCAGGAAATGGGCGTTGAAGACGATAAGTAACCACCACATTCGCTTTTGATGGGGTTTGATGAGTATTAACACTGTTTGTGACTTGCCTAAGCATGAGTAGAGGAGAAAACCGATGAGTGGTGGCTAGCTATTGGGTGGGTCGGGGATCGTAGCTCGTGGTTCGTGGTTCGTGGTTCGTGGTTCGTGGTTCGTGGTTCGTGGCTCGGCTGCTGATTGCTGATTTCGCTCTGACGTTTTGGTGAGAAAAGTTTTCTGAACATGAATTTCAAATTTCAAATTTCAATCTCCTTGCAATCATTCTTCTTGGGACTAGTCAATGATTACGCGTTTATAAGCTACTATATAAGGCTTGGACCAGTCAAATAGTATATTTTAAAGTATTCAAGAATGCCGAGACCAAATAGAGAGATTCTTACCGGTGGTAAGAGGTATAAAGAAAAGAAACAAAAG
>JAMYHI010000188.1:0-38019 GCA_025531525.1 Pichia sp. P7020A
AAAAATGTACACACCTGTCGGGGAGACCGTCTTGGATCCATATCGGTTGCCTGACATCATCTTGAAGGACGAGTTGGTTTCGTTGAAAGGCGAGATTAGTCTAGATCCGACTGTATCCTGGCATTATGGAAGAGCCTGAGCGGCGACAGCAACTTGAACTGAGCATTTGCCTCTCTTTTGTTCACAAAAATTGACTAGCAGTAAGGGAAACGGGGCAATACCAGCAGATGTATGAAAAGGGCATAGTGTGTGGGGCTCAGCTTATAGAATTATGTATGCAGAGCTGATTTGTGCATGTGCGCAGAAATATTGTCAGAGATTATGGTGAAGGCTCAGGGAGCTTGTCTATTATGGGGACCACAATGATTGCCTAATCGGGAAAAATAAGCGAGCACAACATAAATTGCGTCGTGCTATAATTGGGTTGATCACATATACGAAGCAATAAGGATTCACTCCAAAAGCCAGTGTATTGGCTTGCAAATAACCGACTGATTTCAATTCTTTACCTGTTTGATGAAGTTTACCTTTAGCTGGGTCTTCTCCGTTGAATTTTGTTTTCTTTCACTAGAATCATTTCACCTATTTTAAAAAGAACATCTTTGACTCTGGTAGTAAAAATCTTGACTTTATTATTTTTGTGTAAGAAGCATATTTCTGACTTCTTGTGTAAAAAGGGATTAGAAAAGTTTGGAGCCATATGCTTTTAGTACGGGAGTCTTCCTCCTAATGTTGAATAGTTAAGAAAATTTTCGAAGATCTACAGAAGAAGCAGCAACATACTTGATGTAGAGAACATTTTCTAGCGGTAAGCATGTATGGTGCTACTACACAGGATTAAGGCCCATTAACTCTCTTGTCTTTGGGCAGGGGGTGGGAAATTGGTAAAAGTTCAATTTCAGCTTACCCGATTGGGAAGGTGCTAGCTGGGTATCAGTGCTTTAATTCCAACTAAACAAAAAAATGCTATTTTCATGTCGCGAGAGAACACGTATTGCCCGCGCTAGCAGCGCCTCGATCGATCGATCCGATCCGTTCACGCATTGCATGAATTGCTGAGTTGGCGAGCGAGCTACAGAATTGAAACCTCCCATCACTTGGGGGCATACCTCCCGATATACGGTCTTGACAGCTCAGTAATTCAATCGATTATAAATAATCTGGCAATTGAATATGAGTTGCAATACATCCATGTACGCAATTGATGCGATTGTCATTCTTGATAATGAACAACACAGAATCTATACAAAGTACTACAAATCTCCACATGAGACATCAGAGGATGACTTGATACACAGCCAGAAGAAACAGAAACAGTTTGAAGCAGACTTGTTCAAGAAAACTCACAAACAAAACTCTGACGTAATACTTTTTGAAAGTCATACCGTCGTGTATAAGGAATTCTCTGATTTCATCGTGTACGTGATTGGCAGTCTCGAGGAAAATGAAACACTTCTCTACAACGTTTTGCAAGGATTGACTGGCGCGTTGGACATTATTTTGAATGGACAGATGGACAAAAGGTCACTACTAGAATCATTTGATATGGTTGCTATTGCTATCGATGAGACCGTGGATGATGGTATCATCCTAGAAACTGATAGTGGTAAAATTGCAGCAAGAGTGACCAACCCACCTACTGAAGACGCTACAAACATCAAGATTGACCTTTCTGAAAAGGGTTTACTGAACGCTTTCAACTTTGCGAGAAAGAATCTTTCCGAGCGTTTACAACAAGGATTTTAGATGTCGGATCTTCCTTGCACGAACCATGCGATCCCCTTGCCAAATTGGTGAAGTAAAGTGTATACCTTCTGTAACGGTCAACTACTCTTAGGAATTTTTTAAATAATGTGCCCTTATGAAAGCGTTACTATAAATGGTAAATAGCTATGATAAGTTTCAGTCATGATCTAGTATCATTTTTTCTTTCCTTTCCCGCCTTTACCCTTGGCGGAGAAGCCTTTACTGTTACCTTTACTTTTATCTGCAGATCCTGAGCCTGCTCCAACCTTGAATTTTGTTGCCGTCAAACTCAACATGAATTCTTGGATATTTATTAGCTCTACCAAATTTTGCGAATCGTACCAATCATTGCCCTCCTTCTCAAGATCTTTCGTATGCCTCTTGAAAACTTCAATAGCATCATTCACCGTCTTACCCTTTTTCAAGTTACCAGGTTGAAGTTTGACCTTATATGCATACTTATTCAAAGCACCCCATGGAGCAAATACTGGAATACAATCAATGACCTTGTCAGTTTTGTTGGGGGAAGGAAGTAGCCCAGATATGTTGAGATGGTAGTTATCGTAATCGTTGACTATCTTTGAAAATTCCATGACCTCAAGTTCATTAACTTCGATATCATCGTTCTTACTTTCCAATGAGTCGATTAGCTTGGTGATCTGATTGATCTGTAGCTGTCTCTTCTTGTGCTTCTTCATCGCGCCAGTCATGATCCTTTGCGCCTGTCCATCTACACTCTTTTCATCAAATTTCTCCACCTGCTTCAAAGTTCCCAAAACAGCCATACGCAGTCTTCTCTCCTCATCATCTTGTTCACCGTACTTTTCCTTAATCTTCTTCAACTTGGTCTTCTTACCTCTTATCTTTGTTTGCGTTTGTTGTGCAGGGGTTGGTGGCGCAGGTGCATTATTGTCGTTACCATTTGCAAATTTATCCCCTTCGTCGTCAGTGTCTCTTAGATCTTCCTCTCCATCCTTTTTTCTCACATCGTCTTCTACTCCTCCCTCAGATTCGAGATACTTCTTCTCCAATTCTTGAAGCTTTTTCAACATAATATTCAATTCCTCAATTTTACCCTTCTGAACATTTTTCGTAGCACAAGTGAGTTCGAGCTCTTCATCTCTTTTGACCTTCGCATCTTTGTATTTAGCAAAAGTATCCATGTCAGAAACAAAAAGCAAACCGGCACCCATCACCATCTGACACGGTGGGAGATAATTCCTCTCTTTTGACACGTTAATCAGACCATCTGGTAAAATGGTTCCATCGAAATCTTTCTTGGATATATCCTTTCCGCCAACAAACCAAGGGCTGGTAACTAGCTTGTTTTCCCACGCCTTCGTAGTAGATAAGGAGACAATACCCGCTTGCATGAAAGTCGTAGGCGGAACATCTTTGTTCTTATATGGATTCTTAATGAATACCTTCAATGCACCGTCGAGGTCATTGGAAACAAAAAAGTCATTGTCGTTGTCAAAGTATCTGTAGTAAATGGTATCCACCTGATTGTCATCACGACCCGCAATACACAAATACCCTTCACTGGAAATAAACCAGAAAAATTTCTCGAACCAATACTTTGGACGAAGTTGCTTGAACTCAACGTTTTGCTTAGCCTCTTTTTCGATCTTCTTCAGGTCACTGTGAATCTTCTGTTCACTACTTTTAATTGCCAGAGCAGCGCTTTTTGCAGTCTTTTCTTGCTTTTCCTTGGCAGTTTTTTTGGCATCAAAGTATCTAGAGGAGTTAGCAAATGCCGATTGAGTGATATCAATAATAACATCAACGGTATTTGCTGCTTGTATTTGTCTCTTAATCTCTGCTTTAGATAGCTTCTTTGGTACATCATCGTTACCCTCATCATCATCATCATCATCATCACTTTCAGAATCTGATTCATCAGAGCTCCATCCCGATTCATCACCACTATCATGGCTATCACTCTCCTCATCTTCCTCAGCATCAACAAGGGAGACTGTTATTTCATTCTTAATAAGGTTGAGAGATTTGATCATCTTGGCAATTTCATTGCCTCTGGTTTGCTCAACTTTGATTAATTTCTCAATGTTTTTCCAGTCCATCTTTTGGTCAATCAGTGTCTGTACCGCTTCTTTACACTGTTCAATCTTTTCATTATACAGATTGATAAGGTATCCTTTTCTGAAGTTGAGCTCTTGGACGTTCTCCAAAGCGTTCAATTTCTTGGTGTGCTCATCCTTGACCATCTGTAGTCTCTTTTCAATGTTTGCTTGTTGGATTTGACGGCCAAGAGAAACCTTTGTCATTTCAATAGTGGTAAAGAATTTATCAACAGTTTTGTTATAGCCTTTGATCGATTCAATTGAGACATTATCATTAATCTTGTGGATCGGCTCATAAGGGTGAAACTCGTGAAGAACGTATTCAAGATTATCTGGCGAGGGGCCCTCATCCTCCTTGAAAAGAGAATTCTTTCTGCTTAAAATGAATCCATCAACTTCACCTGTCGGGGTTTCTAAGATGTGCTTGTAAGTCTTTTGGCTCTCGTTTAAAGAGTTCACCGTAGCATCTAGTAACCCTTCATTTTGTAGTAGTTCAAGACAGCTGGTAGATGGTTTAACATCACTCTTCAAAAGCCCAATATGAATGAGGTCTGAAGAAAGGTAAGATGCATGCTGAAAACATAGCTTTTCAATCGAGAGAACCTTTTTCTTCTCTCTTTCGGATTGGTTAGTGTTATCAATCCACTTCAATACTAGCTCTTTGTCATAAACCTCTTGGTGAGGGTCTTCTGCATTTTCTTCAAATATTGACTTGTCAAACATGTGGTAGACAGCACCAATATCATACTGGCCTTCCTGAACACTACCGACTGTATCCACAAATCTGAACAAGGACATGATCTTCAGATCGGAGTCAAGCAGGATGATGTTACCCGCACTGAAAAACTCAAAGACAAGATAATACATACCATCACTGAATTCCATGACAGCAATTCTATCATCCCCTACTTGTTTGATGTTAGTCAGTCTCTTTGCTTTCAAGTGCTTCCTCAATTTTGTGGCAAAACTGGAAGGTTCTGGTTGGGTTGGTCTTTGGAATTCGGTGAGGTAGATCTTGAAACCGGATTCTAACACAACATTGAGCTTAGAATCAGGAATGCTAAACTTTAACAAGAAAGAACGGTTGTTGACAACTAAATTGTAGATGTTTTGAAGTCTATAACCTTTGATGGATTTCTCCATCTCGGATATCAAGATCTTCAAATCTAAGGACGATACTCTTTGTTTCATAGTTTGGTGCGATTTTGTTACCCTTTGGTTCTCGTTCACCCACTTATGACTTCAATCTTATTTTAAATAGGTAGCAGACTTTACACATAAATAGCCACCACCTTAGACCGCTGTAAAAGGAAGGACGGTACAAGTTACAACTTACCAGTCAGACGAGACGCGGGAGTCGTCGTGGAAAAACTGAAATTTGTCGATATTGTTAATGTTAGGGTGAATGGTGAATGTTTTCTCACGGCCAGCACCCAGCCCGCAAGACAACTTGCACCTTGTACCTACGTTTCGATCGAATATTATTGTACCATTGTTCTTTCAGGGTATACTATAGATAACACTGGAGTATAAGCATTTTTGAAGACGATGGCAAAAAAGGGTAGCCAGAAAAAAGAAGTGAGCGATGTCGATATGAAGAAGAAGCACATCGAAACGATAGCCTCATATCTGAAGAAGAAAGACACCAAAGTGGCCTTTTTTGTTGGTGCAGGTATATCAACCAACTGTGGTATTCCTGACTTTAGATCTCCTAAAACTGGACTCTATTCCAATTTAAAGAGGCTCAATTTACCTTATCCAGAAGCTGTTTTTGATATAGCATATTTTAGAGATAAGCCCAAGGCGTTTTACACGTTGGCGGAGGAGTTGTTTCCAGGTAAGTTCATACCAAGCAAGTTTCACTTTTTCATAGCACTGTGTCAAAAGAAGGGGCTGCTCAAACGTTGCTACACTCAGAATATTGACACACTGGAAAGGATTGCAGGGGTCGACGACGATAAGGTTTTGGAAGCGCATGGCTCGTTCAGCGGTAACCATTGCATTGAATGTGAGGCAGAGATGTCCACCGAAAAGCTTAGAGAATTTATGGATAAGAAGGAAATTCCTACATGTGCTGAATGCTCGGGCTATGTGAAGCCTGATATTGTTTTCTTTGGTGAGGCCTTACCAGCAAAAATGTGGGAATATTGGGAGCAAGACATTGATGATGTTGATCTTGCCATCGTTGCGGGAACATCATTGGCTGTTTATCCATTTGCAAGCTTGCCTTCCGAAATCAACGGAAAGGCAAGAAGAGTTCTCATCAACAGAGAACTTTGTGGTGATTTTGAGTCCCAACCCCGCAAGACCGATGTGGTTTTACAGTGCGACTGTGACGAAATCGTGGATCTACTATGTGACCAGCTTGAATGGACAAAAGAATTAGAGGAACTGATAGAAGAAGGAAAGGCAAAGATTACGGTTGAACCGAAAGAACATGCAGAAACAGCATCTGAGTTTGTTCAAGAGCTCGTCAAGGAAGTTGCTCCTGTTCTAAAGAAGGAAGCAGCAGAGGAGAACGCAGAGACCAGTGACGATGTAGACGATTTGGCTGCTGCCGTAGAGAAAATCGCTATCAAGAAGTAGCTCCGCTTGATTAAGAGGTAAAGCTCAGCGCTTAATGATCGCCCTTTTTCTACTTTCTGCACCGCACACACATGTCCTTTGTTCTTTGCTTTTCCTGTCTCTCATCAATATTGATACCACAGTACCACTACGAGAACCAATACATATTCCAATGGATCGTAGTCGAACACCGGTGTATCATTCGCTATACGAGTCCACATCGGGGCTTCTGATGAACAATGTTTCGACTTGGAAACCGCTGTGGGCTCAGCCAAATTCCGAATCGAGAATAAAATCAAGGTCTAACACTGATGCAAATGTTACAAAGGATTCAGTACCTGCATCCAGCTACAAATACAATGGTATAATGACTGCACATAAAGTCAACTCTGTGGTTTATTGCGCCATTGTTGAATCTAGAACGTTTTCCCCAACTGTGGGTGTTTGCCTTATTGATCCACACACGAGCTGTATGAAAGTGACGGAGATTATAGACTCTCCTACATTTGTTAGAACTATCCATAAGCTCTTTGTGCAAGAAGATGTCGGTACCCTTGAGTTGTTGGTACCTTCAAGCTATGGCAAGAGGAAATGCAACTTTATCAAGATTTTGGAGTCGAACATTCCTGATAATGTCCATATGAATTTTATATCAGACAGTGCTTTCAAGACAACTGAATACTCATTGAATGCATTATGCGAAAAAGTCACAGAAACCGAGAGAGGTGCAATGAGAGTCGAGATGAATAATAAGAAGTATGGTGTTTCCGCAGCATGCGCCTGTATCCATTACTTAAAGGAGCTTCCGAGCCATTCTTTCATTCATGAGAAGTTCAATGTTAGGTACGAATCGCCCGAAGATTCTATGTTTATCAGCACGTCAGCCGTCAAGGATTTGGAGCTCATAGCCAGCAGCTCAGTTGAACCCAGAGGCAAAAATCTTTCACTCTTTGGGTTTCTTAACCAAACAGTGACTAAAATGGGCGAGAGGTTGTTGAAAACCAATATTGTTCAACCAATGACAAATAAAACATCCTTGAACTTGAGGTACCAAGCAGTTAACGAGTTTATTGCTAATGATGGTGTTTCTTTGGATGTGAGACTGGAAATGAAATCCTTAGTGGATTTGGATAATTTGTTCTCATACCTTTGCAAAAAGCCCAAGGAAAACATTGAGGTGATAAACCAACAAAAGATCAATTTCGTTTTGCTCTTGAAGAAGGTTTTGATGTCCATAGTGAAAATCAAAGATTTCATTGCACCATTGGAAAGCAATTTAGTGAAAGAAGCACACAGGATTCTTTCATGCGAAGAAGTTGAGTCTTGTCTAGCAAGGATAGATGAATATATAAATGAAGATTGTACGTGGGTCAACACACCTGTCGAATTGAGAAACCAGAAATGCTATGCTATCAAGGCACGACACAATGGTCTTTTGGATGCAAGCAGACAGCTATACAAAACTTTAGTTGACGAAATCATAAAAGAGATCGAAGATTTGAGTGAACAGTACAATATATCTCTATATAACAAGTATGACAAGAACCGTGGCTTTTACATTTTCATTAAGGATTACTCGTTAGCTTGCTTGGAAGAGCTTGATGTGAGTATTCCTTTTATCAATTGCATCCAAAGAGGTAAAAACGTTGAATGCATTACCATGAATATTGCTAAGCTAAACCTCAGGATTGACTCTCTTTTGAATGAAATCTTTTTGATGACTGAGGATACAGTTGATGAGCTCATTCATACATTCCGAAAGTCAGTTTCAAGTTTCTTCTTAATATCCGAAGCTATATCATTACTTGATCTACTATCAACCTTTGCTTTCATTTCAACCAAGCCCCAATACGAGACTTTCGTCTGTAGTGAACTAAACGATAGAAATATCGTTTTGAAGTCTTCTCGACATCCATTGCTAGAGCACTTATACACTACCATAAAAAAGAATGAAAATAGAACAATCGTTGATAATGATGTCACCATTGTTGAGGAGACATCAAGGATTCAGATTATTACTGGACCTAATATGAGCGGGAAATCGATTTACATCAAACAGTTTGCCCTCAATGTCATTCTCACACAGATTGGAATGTTCATTCCAGCAGTGTTTTCAACAATGAAGATTTTCAAGTCATTGTTCACGCGTATGTCCAGTGACACGCTACAGGATAACATGTCTACCTTCAGTTTGGAGATGGTTGAAATGGCATTTATCCTCCAGAATGCTGATAAGGACTCGCTTATAATAATTGATGAACTTGGTAGAGGAACTGGACTCAAAGATGGAATGGCGATATGTGTAAGCATGGTAGACAGAATAAGAGAAATGAAATCGGTATGTCTATTTGTTACTCATTTTGTTGGTATTCCTGAAATTTTCCAGCACAAGCCAGGCGTTTTTGAACTTCACATGGGTGTTTCAGAGTCCAGCGATGTTAGCAAAGCGAAGTTCAAGATTTCTGCAGGAAAGAATCTGGTATCGGGCTACGGGATCAAGATTGTTGAAGACAAAAAGTTGTTCACCCCAGAGATTGTTGCAAGAAGTAAGGAATTGTCAGACAAGCTGAAAATTTTCAGAGCTGCTTCAATGATAAACTGCGAGGTTCAAAGCAGAAGAAATCTTCAAAATAGACTCATTCTCAATTTCTATGAAATGCTCAGTCATGCTGTACATAATGTAACCGATACTGAGCTATTTGAGGCACTATCTAATATGGAGGACCATTTCATCGCCAAATATGAGGAAATAAATGAGATGAGTGGGGAAATCAGTACGGGATCCGCCCCTCCTTCCTCTAGACATAGTCAAATCTCAACTACAGCCACGACGAATACCACAGCAACCGTCTCAAACCCGCATGTCAATGCAACACCAAATGCTTCAAAAAACGATGCAGAGATGCTTTCTATGCTCGATTTTCGGATAGACTGAGAACACAGTCTATATAATGTAAATTGTAGAGGAATCTCTACTCCCTATCCCGATCTTTTTAGAGACGTGTCACGAAGACATGTTTTTTAACGACTCTCTCCGCGGTCACTTTTTTCTCAACACTTCATCAACAACATTGAACACATCTTTTCTCTCACATCAAGTAAAGCCCCGGTGTTCTTTAGATAATTCTCAGTAAAACAGGATCAGTTCTATAACAATGGACTTTCAGACGCAGCCCAGAGTGAACAAGGACGCAAGATCCGAGTTGACAGCGCCCCTCCAAAACGGTAACAACTTGAATCACCATTACACGTTCAACACGCTTCCAGATTTTGCATCCTCAAAGCGATCATCCAACACGAACACTACTGCCAGCACGAGCTCGAATCAATTATCCAGAGATATAAGTGGGTATCGTCCAAGTAGCATCGGCTGTGGCATTGGCAATAGCAGTGGCAATTACTCGAATTCCACCGCAACGAGTGCCGCAGATCACAAACAAGAATTCTTGCAAGGCAGCTTCTCCCCACAGAGACAGCAACAACAGCAACAGCAACAACTACATAACGAGCGCGTTCAATTACCATTTGTTCCAGCTGAAAATTACCCTCTTAACAAGTCCTTCTTTACGGAATCGCGGTTACCTAGAGCCCCATCAGAGTTAAACAACGCACCGAACATGAACCCTCCACACAGTGGAGAGGCACCATTGAAAACTTCAAGAGTGTTTTCTGGTCAGTTCAAATTTGGATCGAACTCACTGTTTGGATCCAGGGTATGGTCTTCAGGCTCTGAAGGATCCCGGCTTTTCTCAAACCGACACTACACACTTCCAAATCCGAACCAAGATGTAGAGGATAAGAACGGTATTAACGGCGGGAATACAAATCCAACGAGAACCACCGTTCAGCAACACTACACCAGATTTGGCAAACATTACGGTGACATACATCGTAATTTTAGTAGGAGTGGGGAGCTATATGATTTTGTGACGACGTTTTTCATGTTATTGTATGCATTAACGAAAAAGTTTGGCGCATGGATCGTTTGGGTTCTCAACTTCGTCTTTACCTTCTTGTTGAATAAGATACGAACAATACCAGATCCTAACTGGGAGAAGCAGATGTCACCTGTTACAGAAAAAGATGCCTTTATTGAGAGCACACCAATGAAGAAAAGAACGATAGACTTTGAGGAGGTGAAATCGGCTAAGAACCCATTATTTCAAGAGAAGTTAAAGTCTATAAGATCCAAGGTCAATGCAGAACTCCAGAAAGTGAACGACTCCCACCAAGATGAGAGCAATATGGAGGTCGACAATACTGTTGCTATTTTCAATAGGAAAAACAAGCCAAAGTATGGAACCGTTTTTTTCAACAGGGGAAACACTACCACTACTGATGCCAATGGAAATATCAATACTAACGGCAATTCTATTGCAAATGAGAACCAAAACCTGGAGAAGTATTTTTTCCAGACTGCCATGAACATTGATAAAGATCCCAAGGATGTGGTAAAACGCTCCACGGAAATCAGAGAGAACATGTTGACAATGTACAAAGATTCATCCAACAACGGCAGTGGCACGAATTCCATACCTACGAAGCCTTCATTTACTCGCTCAACTCGTCGATTCCAAGACCTTGAATGGTTGAAGGACGACTCTGAAGATTACCTGAATAACTTGGAATCTACCAAGCTATTCAAGGAATACCAGAAGATCATTACTGAACGTAAGAAAATGCAACAACTTTTACACTTGTCCAAGTTGAAAGAGCAAGGTCTCGGCGTACGTGCATTGACTCGTGATCAGACGGATGAAGTTGAATCCGTGTGGGAAAACCAACCTACTGGTAAACTCATCAATAAATACAGAATCGACATTACATCTAGGGATTTATTCACACTATCGGATCGTCATTGGCTCAATGACAACGTCATTGATTTTTATCTGCAACTTGTCAAGGATGACGTGAATGCAATGGGTCACAGTAAAGTTCACGTTTTCAGTACTTATTTCTACACGACGCTATCACAACAAGGATATCAAGGGGTGAGGAAATGGGCGAAACGTGCGAAGATCAACGTTGCTGAGATGGATTACATTTTTGTTCCTGTGAACTTAAATCAAGCACATTGGGCACTTGCCGTCATTGACAACATTGAGGGGAAGTTCATGTACGTGGATTCCTTGTTTGGTGACGGAACGACGATATTAGCTCGTTTAGTTGATTATATGGAGAAAGAGACTTCTGCCAATCCATCACCGACGGCAGAACCACGGAACTTTGAGGGATACACCATTGAACCACGCGTGGCATGTCCTAACCAACAGAATGGGTACGATTGCGGTGTATTCACGTGTACGGCGGTGGATTACATAGCTAGAGGAAAATCTTTAGACTATTCGCAGGCGGACATGCCTATTTTAAGACGTAGAATGGCTTGGGAGATCCTGAAGGGGAAGCTTATAACCCACTAAGTGGAAACGGTTGTTTGTGTACTGTACAGTAGTGTATATCGTTATAGTTTATAGCTTAGCGCTTGGAGTTTAGTCACTTAGTCTACAGCGGAGCGGAAGTTGATGAATTCGAGTTTTGAGCGCGTTGCACTTTCTCTTTCCGTTGTTCATACACTTCACACATCACCACGAGGACACCGTCACCGTCAGTGTCACCCAGTTCTTTCACCACGAGGGTAACAGCAGATCTCACTAGGTAGAACAAGAATAAACACCACACACGTGACTCTACAATGCCGATTGCATCACCGTCTGCCATTCTGCCACAACTCGTGCCAGCACAGGAGAAATACGTGCTTGGCGTGAACATCTTAGGCAATGGGACATCGACATCGAAATTGATGTCGGTACCATCCACGAAGACGACAACAACAACTATTACAACCGATTCCACGGTAGCGGGTCTCTTATCTCTTAGAGATGGTACCCCAGAGATGATTGCCATTGCCATCAAGAAGCCCATTGCTACACAATTCGACTATGCCGTTGTATTGAGTATTTTGGCGAATTCATACCCTACATACACGGTAACTGCTACTATGGCACTGGATAGACTTTTGAGAGTGGAATTACAGACGCTACCATTAGCGACGAATGTCATTGCGTGGGAACACTTGGAGACCACTGTGAAGTTGATAAATGCGGAATTTGGAGTTAGCAGTACAGCATTTGCGGCATATGTGAAGACTTTTGCAGCAGTGACAGCTAAAGTGAAGGTTGAAAATGCCATTTGGAAAGATGTTATCATGCACCTGTGCGCATTTGCACAGTTTAGTAATTCAAGAGATACATTGAAGGAAGTGTTAGATTCTTGGACTGCGTACCTTGAAACTGCACAAAAGACTCTCAAGTTCCCAACTGCGACGACATCCAATGCATCTGTAGTGAATTCTCTGATGTCATTGACAACGTACCTACTGAAACGTTCATTATCTTCAAGATCATCATTATCATTACCGAGCTTGAAAAATGCGTTGAGCAAGTATACGTACACTACTTATCATAACAGCAACGTGATGAAATTATGGTGTATGGATGCACTCTGCCAAGGTGCATACGATGAAGCGCGTGCTACATTCAAGACGTTTTTAGACTATACGAGAGACCATGCTACTAAACATGGAGGATGCTATGATGACGTTGTCGATGTGTTGCAGACGTACGTGTACGTCTTGCAAGAGCTTATACAGCACGCTAATGAGGAGACTGTGGGAGAAGTGAGAGAGTGGTATACTGATGCCGTGGGACTCGCTGAATGTATCCAGAGTGCTGCAGGTGGTAAAGTTGGAGAATACACCAGTGCATTGAGGAAGATGCTCGTTGATGTTTATTGGGGGTTTGCGAAGATTGCTGAGGGATTATTGGAGTTTGAGTACGATGCTTTCTCTGCTATTGATACCGTTGTGATACCATTGAACCAATGCGTTAACATGATGAGTGGTATTGAACTCAGTAAGAGCCATGGTGAGTATATTGCAACGATATGGTACAAACACTCATTCTACATGCATAAGAACGGGCAACATGGTATTGCGATGTCTTCATGCAAGGCTGCTATTAAGGCAGCACCGAATGATATCAAATATCTCAATTACTATGTGAAGTTGTTAAGTGGAGATGAGGATCGTGTGGATGAGGCGTTGACGGTATCACAACAGATTGTAGAGAGTCTCAAAGTGGATGGAGTGACTATGAATAGTCACAAATGGAAGAAGGATGCAGTTGAGGCACATCTGATCTTCCTCACATTACTGGGGGATGCCGCCATTGAGGCATTGCCTGCCTTCTTTGCATTTGTGAATACAGTCTTTGGAGAATCTACCACTACGGACACGAAACAATTGGCTGAGAAGAAGGTTGCTCGCACCACCAATGGACATGCACAGGTTAATGGAAATGGAATGCGCCATGAGGGTCATGAACGTCAAGAAGAAGCGTGTGCACCATGTGGTCCATCACCTTCCTCTCAGGAGGGCCGCGTCAAGAGACTGCTTCACATACACACGCGCAAGCCCTCAACTGCCTCCAGTGCCATTACCAGTGCCACTACCAATGCCAGAGTGGGCGAAAGCAAGAGCACCGTCAAGTCCAAATCCAAGTCCAAGACCAAGACGAAGACCGCGTCCAGCACCGACAGCGCCCTACAGCAGCATCTGTGGCTGTCACTCTCGCGTGTGTTAGAGACGTGTGGCGACCTTGGCGGTGCTTTGGAGTGCGTATCCGAAGCAGAGAGGTTCGCCATCGCCATCAACGACTTCTCTGCCTCTGCCTCTGTGGCTGTGAAGGCTCGGCGCGGATGCGTACTACACGCGATGGGCGATCCTGCTGGTGCTGCGCTGCTACGGGGTGCTGTTGAGAGCGCCATTGACAGTGGTCTCAGCGGTCGTCCTGAGATGGGCGTGTGCGAGGCCGTTGTTGGTGCTCTCCAGTGCCGTGGTTTGGCTTCGTCGTCTCTGTTGGCTGTTGGCTCCTCCGTTGTGCGTGCGCTGTTGCGGTCTGTTTTTTGGGGCGACTGCGCGGCGCTGAGAATTTTGGAGAGAGAAGTGGAGGAGCAAGAGGAAGAGGGAGAGGAAGAAGACGCTGAGCTCAGCGGCTGGCACGGGCTGCTCGTGCTGGAACAGTAATGGAGAGCGAGAGAGAGTCGTAGAGTACAGTACATACACCAACCAACCATCAATAGAAACAGTATAGCATGAACGGCCAGGATAGACTGCTCATGCAGCTACTCAACCCAACGGCGGGCGATGCAAGACCAGTAACAGGCTCAGGATCAGGCTTAGTCTCAGGCTCATCGTCCAGCGCACACCATGACAACGGTACAGTTAACAGCGCTTTCTCAGCAATACAGGCATCTACACAACCGACAGGTGGTTTGACAAAGACGGTGTACACTCCACAACAGCTTTTGCAGTTGGAACACTCGCCACAAGTGCCGCCACCCTCTTTCTGGACCTCGGAACTCCCACCAATAGACTTTTACAGACTCTCAGCGGGACACAACAACATTCAACATGAAAGGGGAGAGAGAGGTGAACGAGGTGAGAGAAACAGACGTAAGAGTCGTGCTGGAAGAAAGGATAATGTTGCCGATAATGAAGATACTACCACAGCAACAACAGAAAGTAAAGAGGACAGACGCTCTCAGAGAGCAAGACAGAAGGAAAACAAACGTCGTGGTAACAGAAATGGTGGTGGTGGTGGTAATGACTCTGCCATTGCCGAAGAAGAGGACGGCCGCGAACATGCTCCTGAATGGATGAAGGCACAGGACGTGCCTACAGGTAACTCCACGAAGGACTTTGAAATATGGAGATTGCAGATGAGAATCGAAACGGCAAAGAGAAACGGCGAAGAAGTGAATCAAGATGATCTCGCTCAATACGAATCCCTCACGAAGAAAGAATCAGTAGATTCTGCAAAGTCAAAGGAACAACAGAAGACCACGGAAGACCCACAAACTGATATAGGCATAGATGCACACAAGGCAGTAGAACATCCATTAGAACCCACGTCAGCAAAGACTCACTTCAGCGTTGATGATCAGTTCGATATCCCTCTTTCTGTCAGCAGCCTGCCAAAGCACTCCTCCAACTTCTCATCCTTCTTCACATCTTCTTCTCCCTCACAATCGGCAGTCGCTACAGTACCGTTACCATCTGACACTCAGAGTCAGCAAGTAGTGACACCGCCAACACAGGGCAGACGCTCGTCGAGACTCGTCTCGATTCTGGCAGAAGATTCAGCCTCGATAAACGCAAAGCCAATGGCGTCTCCATCACCACCTCAACCTCCAGTGCAATTGCCAGTGCAAACGCAGTTGCCCGTGCGAAACCAAGCTTCACCAGCGCAGTACCAGGCGCAGCCTCTACCTCAACAGGGGGTGCCGCAACAGTTTACATTTGCTCAATTCCAAGCCCACATTCAAGGCTTCCCACAACAGCAACAGCAACAACAACAGCAACAGTCAAGGCCACAGCAACAGCAACAACAACAGCCGCATCCTCAGCCATTCCAACAAGGTGGCGCCCAGTCACATGTACCTAACGGTATGACACAACAGCAACAGCAACAATATATACTACAGCAGCAGCAGCATCAGCAAATGCAACAACAAATGCAGCAACAACAGTATCTTCTGCAACAGCAACAGCAGCAACAGCAGCAACAACAGCAGCAACAACAGCAGCAGCAACAGCGCCCGCAACTTCCATATGGTCAGAACGCATCTCCAAACATGCCAGTAAACCACCCGTTAGCAATGCTCCTTAACAAGAACAAACGGAAGTCCCAGCAACCGTCATCCTCGTCACCTACTTCCACACCTACTTCCACACCTACACCAACACCAACGGCGACACCAACTGCAGCTACCACATCTTCCACACCATCTCCTCCACCACAACACCTACAACACCAGCAAGGGTTTCCATACATGAACAACATGTTTCCACACCAAGGATTTGCTGCTGGCCCCGGCCAAGGCCCAGGCCCCATCCCAAGCACAGGTCAGGGATACAACCCCTACTTCAATGGAAGACAGACAGCGGGTGGCATGCCTCAAATGAACGCTCAGATGAACCAGATGAACCAGATGAATTTCCCAGGAATGCCACCAATGGGCATGCCTAACATGCATGCAAACATGCCAACAATGCAAGGCACCGGCGTCCCCAGCTACGGAATGTCCAATGGCAGAACCTCTCAGAAATGACCGAGTTCACCAACCGCAATCTGCGAGATGCAAGACACAAAATTAGGAAAAGAGTAAACTATACACTAAAATACTTGCGATAAACTGTAAAAACATTGTAACAGTTGTACGTTCTCGTTACAACCGATACTCACTCTATTATCGACCTTCCACAAGACTTCTGCGACGCGGTTCTTCTGCTCTGCGTTCAATTGTAATCCATTCTGTACGTCCTCTAAGAGTAATCTCTTATGTAGAGCAATGAGCACGAATGATGCCGAGTAACCTTGTTTGAGAATTTGTCTCTCCAAGAAAGTGGTGATGCTAACGAGATTCTTCCCCTTCACCATCTCTATACATTGATCGACCAACTGTTCAGGTAAATATCCGAACAATTCTTTAATTTGCACGTCACGCGTGCCATCATCATCACCGTTCAATACCGTAGAGACGCATTGTAATAAGTTGACAGCTCTTCTCAAATCTCCCTCACATACTTGTAATATCTCATCAATGACACCATCTTCGATATTGACATTCTCACAAGTGGCAATGTGTTTAAGTCTAGCGACACCCATATCGTGATCTAACAATCTAAATCTGAATTTGGAACAACGACTTGCAAGTGGATCTATAATTTTCGTCACGTAATTACAAATGAGACAAAATCTAGTAACTCCCGCATAAGTTTCCATAGTTCTTCTCAATGCACTCTGTGCATCTGCAGTCATTGAATCAGCTTCATCCAATATGATCAATTTATATGGAGGACATGGATATTTCTTCAAATCTTCCACAGTTGGATTAGATACTGCCAATCTAGCAAATGTCTTAATACGATCTCTCACAATGGATATACCTCTCTCATCAGATGCATTCAGTTCCAATACTCTAGATGCCATTAATTGTGGACCATATAATTCATGAGCTAATGCTAAAATTGTAGAAGTTTTACCAGTTCCCGGTGGCCCATAGAATAACATATGTGGGAGATTTGCAGATTTTAAAGATTTGGATAATATTGCAGTAGTTGTCGATTGTGAAGTCACATCCTTGAGGGATTTAGGACGATATTTCTCAATCCATGGTTGTTCAGACATATCTGTGGTGGTGGTGGTAGTAGTAATGACAGTGTTAACGGTGATATTGTCGTTGGAAGAAAAGGAAGTTGTGACACGAAGAGGTCAGTCGAAGTGAAGTGAAGTGAGATCATGAATTTCGCGTTCAACCCTCCCGCTCACCGCTCACTCATCACACACCAAACACCACATTTGGTAGTGAGAATCTGGTACTGCAAAACACATAGGACATTCCACACCTCAATATCAACATCAAGAACTACCACAACAGATGCAGAACCTTCTCAACCCAGTAGTGCCCAGTCCAGCTGCACCAGCGGCACCAGTGTCAACCGTTACGGAAACGCCAAGCACGAACGATAATGTGACTGCCACCATTACAACAGATAATGAAACAACTGACGTGGGCCTCCATTTACCGATGAGCAGGATCAAGAAGATTATCAAATTAGACCCAGAACACATTTCCTCGACAGAGTCTGCGAATTACGTTTTGGGTGTAGCAACTGAGTTATTCATCAAACAATTGACGTTGGATTCAAGTACCATTACGAAAAATAAGGGAAGGAAGAAGATCACATATGATGATATGCATCATGTCGTATCTAGTGCTGATATTTATTCATTTATGAGAGATATAGTACCGAAACGTGCTGCCATTGGGGAATTGATGAGTAAGGGAATTATCAAGCTAAGACCTGCAGATGAACAGAGAATTCGCTCAGGTCTTGAGAAGTTTGGATACGTGGAAGGAGGTGAAGGGCCTGGTGATCAGCTTGCCGAGGATGTGGATTTGGAAGGAGATGTGGATTTGGAAGGAGATGTGGAAGTGGAAGAGATTGGTGTGGAAGATGGCGCACATGAAGCAGAAAAGGGCGGAAATGTTGCCAGAGATGATGAAACTATCGATGATGACGGCATGGATGTTGACATTGACACCGATGCCGAAACCGAAGCCGAGACTGGTATCCAAGCACCATTTGGTGCAGCGGAAAGCACAGTGGATAACGAAACCGTTGACGAGGACGGCGAGGAGGACGTGGACGACAACATGGATGAGACGAAAGCCGGCGCAGATGCGTCTACATAGTGCGGCGTTTTATATATGAAACAGAAGCTTTAGCTTTATTGTATAGTATAATATAGTATTTACAGGATATAAGAGGAAATGATCAATATTTTTCGACAGCGGTGTTTGTCACTTCGAAGTTGACTTCGCCGTGTTCCACATATTCCTTCACCTTATCGAGCCAGAGACGACCATCGGTGATACCCGTGTATCCCTTGAATGTGTTCTTTGGTACTGGGATGTTTGCAGAGACGAGAGGTTTCAGAGGAGTGGACATATCCTCTGGGGTGACAAACGTTCTCACACGACTGTAGTTGATGGAATATTTACCCTTGTCAGACATGTGACCGATACCGGAGGAACGGGTACCCTTGTAGTAGTTCTTGTTACCCTGTTTGGTGGATAATGCGAGTCTCTTGTTACCTGCCTTGGATTGACCGTAGAAAAGCGTTCCATCCTTGTATGTCTTCCAAGGACGCTTGAGAAGTTGTGCAGCGGAGGCGTGAAACGCTCTGGTGGAGGTGGTTGTGTGAGACGCAAGCATGTTGAGGCTGTAACTGTAGATGCGTGTGTTGCTAGTGCGAAGATGCTACGTGGTGCTTCTCCTCTTCTTCCACGACTGCCCTCCGTCTCTCTCTGTCCATGAAAAGTTGACGAATTCATGTACTTGGAAAATCAACAACCGGTTTGATTACGTACACACCACCACTACGCTCTACGCCACACTATACATACACATCGGGAGTCCACTGCTGCTCACGACGGCCCACACCGAGACCGTAACCATGGGTAGTGATATCAGTGAGACCCGCTTGGCGCTGAAGTGCCTCCACAGCGGGCCAGTTCCACCCCTCGTACACGGCCACGGCGGCGTAATGGACGCTCACCTCCAAACCGTTGAGCTGGTCCACGAGTAACCTCACAACGGGAGAGGTCTCTTCTATACTTTGTAGAGTACACATCTTCTCGGTATTGCCGGTGTTGGTACTGTCATCGACGGTCAAATCACGCAAGGAGACGCTGTGCCACTGCATCACTTCACCCTCGTCCCCACCTTCACTCTTACCATCAGCCTCAACCTCAGCCGCAGCTTCACCGTGCCACAGTCCACGATCCTTCGAATCGAGCACAATAATTCTCTCATACTGTCCTTCCTTAATCTCTTGTATGAGTTGTTTGACAAACAAGCTCTCACAACCGGGCACGATGGGTGATCTAAATTGCATAATGTCGGGAATTCCCACAGAGTTCTCTTGAACTGTATACACCTCCCAAGGGTACGCAAAAACGGCATTACTATCATCATCATCATCATCATCACGAGTCTTACCGTCCATTCTCTCCTGTACGGTGAGATCACCACCGAGAAATGGGTAAAGATACCTACTGTAGACGTGTCTCTTTGTCAATTGTGGCCTGTGCGCGTCGATGGCGAGTTGTGCGGCGTATTGCGGCACATTCGCCATACCCACGAGCGGGACGACCACTGTCTTCTGCGGCACTGTAATTGCTGTTGCCATCGCTGTTGCTGTTGTTGCCTGTATTGCTGGTGCCCTTGTCTCTATCTGTGCCTGATGTTGAGCCGCAGAGGCAAAACCCACAGAAAGATGAGCTAAATTAAACGGCTGAGCATTCACTACCCGGCGATAAGACAATCCCGGTGATAAAAAAATGATACCGACGCGTCGCTCCCCGTCCCCCCCCTCGTTCCCCCCGCGCGCGTCGCTGAGCCGCTTTTCTTTTCATTTCTTTTCATTCTTTTCTTTCAGCTCTCCGCTGAAATTTATTTCACGGCCGCTCTCAATCTGACCACCACTGACCACTGGCTGCCGGGAAGAATAGAAGGCTTTACACAATACGGTCAACGAACAATACATAACAACACACAAACACACAAACACAACAATGTCCATGGACGAAAACACATCCCTCGAAACTCTTAGAGACGTCCTCGTCAACGCCGATGGGAAAACACCGCTAGCAGATCGTTTCAGAGCTCTATTCTATCTCAAATCAATTGGAACAGAATTTATCGAGAACCCACAAAGGGCACAAACAGCAGTTGAATACATCTCTCAAACATTCACTGACGATTCAGAGTTACTCAAGCATGAAGTGGCATACTGTCTCGGACAAACACATAACATGGTTGCTGCTCCAGTTTTGAGAGACGTTCTCGCAGATATGGATCAACAATGTATGGTAAGACATGAAGCCGCAGAAGCATTAGGTGCATTGGGAGATACAGAATCTCTACCACTTTTAGAGAAATATTTCACAGATCCTTCAGAAATCTTGGAAATTAAGCAAACTTGTGAACTCGCCATTGAGAGAATAAAATGGGAAAATTCCAAATCTAGTAAGGAGGAAGTCTTACAAAAATCTCTATATGAATCCGTCGATCCGGCACCACCTCTCCCAATGGATACAGACTCCAAGGTGGAGAAGTTACAAAAAATCTTGAACGATTCTAATGAGCCATTGTTCCAAAGATATAGAGCAATGTTCCGTCTTCGTGATTTGGGTACCGATGAAGCATGTCTCGCTCTAGCATCAGGTTTCAGTGATGACTCCGCTCTTTTCAAGCATGAAATCGCATACATTTTCGGACAGATGTGCAACCCGGTTACCGTGCCTAGCTTGATCGACGTTGTTCAACGTTCTTCAGAAGCGCCAATGGTCAGACATGAAGCTGCAGAAGCTCTCGGATCTATCGCTACAAATGATACTTTACCTGTATTGAAGAAATTACTCAATGACAAGGACGAAGTCGTCAGAGATTCCGCAGTCGTCGCATTGGATATGTGGGAGTATGAAAACAGTGGTGAAGTTGAGTACGCAAAGGTCTAATTAGTTCCTTTATAATTCTGTTTCTTTTGTGATATACAATCTAATATGATATAATCTGTACACTTGTCGTTCCCTCTTCAATTGTTGGTACGGAACTTATACCCACATTCCGCACAAGTGTAGAAGACAGTGGCACCTTCATCGGCAGATCTGAGTTGTAGAGTATGATATTGCATTTCATCGTTACCACATTGTGGACATTTTTCCTTAATAGTAGCACCCTCTTCCACTTCATCCTTTCTCAAGGTGGTCTTCACAAGAGATTTCTTTGACTTTAAACTCGATGGGAATGCATCTGGCGACGTGTTAGTGACAACTTTTAATTTACTAAATTCTCCAGCGGCATATTGTTTGTGACAAACTCCACATGTGAGATGTTGCTGATGGGAGATGGAGTCCAATAGGTTTCCGCACGCCGTGCAAAAGATGAGAGAACCGACTGCTGACATTATGTAGTGTGATGTGATGTGATATAGATGGTGTTGTGTACTTTGCACTTATCTTGAGATAAAGCTGTGCCGCCTCACTTGTTAATGGAATGAACGAAAAAAAAAATGTCAAATTTCGGTTTGCTTTTTCGTCTCTCTTCCATTTCCATTTTCATCTTTCACCTTTCACATTTCACACTCTCTCCAAATCGCAACGGCAAACACGTCTGTCTATACACCAGAGAAGAAGACCTGCAACAAAGGAGAACATTCCATCGTCGTACACACATCAACGAACAATGGCTCACCCACAGCAGATGTCCATGCCTATGCCAGACATGTCCAACGCCATCATGGCACAGGATGAAATGGGTCGTCCCTTCATCATTGTCAGAGATCAATCTAATAAGACCAAATCTTCTGGATTAGAGGCGCTTAAGTCTCACATTCAAGCTGCACGTCAAGTATCTGATATCTTGAGAACTTCTTTAGGTCCACGTGGTCTTGATAAGATCCTCATCTCTCCAGATGGTGATATCAACATCACTAATGATGGTGCTACCATTTTAAGTGAAATGCAAATAGATAATGAAATTGCTAAATTGTTGGTTGAATTATCCAAATCTCAAGATGATGAAATTGGTGATGGTACTACTGGTGTTGTCATCCTTGCAGGTGCACTTCTCGATCAAGCTTTGAAGTTGATCGAAATGGGTATACATCCAATCAAGGTTGCTAACGGTTATGAGAAGGCATCCCAAATTATCTCTAAACATTTAGATGAAATTGCAGATGATATAACCATCGATAAGGAGAATTTAGAGAACAACTTGCTCGAGTCCAGTGACTTGTTCAAGGCGGCAAAGACTTCATTGGGATCTAAAATTGTCAACAAGAACCACAACCAATTTGCCAAGATGGCCGTTGAATCAGTGCTCAAGGTTGCAGATTTCAGGAGAAACGATGTCGATTTCGAATTGATTAAACTTCAAGGTAAATTAGGAGGCCCTATCTCCAACTCTAAGACCATCAATGGTGTCTGTATCGACAAGGATTTCTCCCACCCACAGATGCCAAAGGTCATAAACAACGCGAAAATTGCCATCCTATCTTGTCCATTTGAACCACCAAAGCCAAAAACTAAACACAAGTTGGAAATCTCAAATGTTGACGAATTCAAAAACTTACAAGAATATGAAACCGGTAAATTCTTGCAAATGATCGAAGCCATCAAGAAGTCCGGTGCAAACTTGGTCATATGTCAATGGGGGTTCGACGATGAAGCAAACTCTCTTTTACTCTCCAACAATTTACCAGCTGTCAGATGGGTTGGAGGTAGCGATATCGAATCCATCGCTATTACTACCAAGGGTAGTATTGTCTCAAGATTTGAAGACTTGACTCCAGAGAAACTCGGTTATGCTGAAAAGGTGTACGAAGTTGAATTCGGTACCACCAGAGACAAAATGATCATCATTGAGAATAATACTGCAGTTGAATCTCTAGATAAAACCAAGGTTAATACCGTGACAAACTTGATCAGAGGTTCCAACAAAATGATTGTCGATGAAGCTATCAGATCCTTACACGATTCTCTTTGCGTTGTGAGAAACTTGATCAAGAACAATAAAATTGTTTATGGTGGTGGTGCCGTTGAAACTTCATGTTCTCTGAAGATCATGGAGGAGGCAGACAAGCAAAAGGGTATCGACCAATACGCATTCCGTGCCTTCTCCCAAGCTTTGGATGTCATTCCAATGTCGCTTGCGGAAAATTCCGGTTACAACCCAATCGAAGAACTCACAAAGCTTAAGGCAGCACAGGTTTCTAACAAGAGTTCACACTTAGGTATCGACTGTCTCGGAAATAACAATAACAATATGAAGGATCTTTTCGTTATCGAGACATTCATCGGTAAGAAGCAACAGCTTATATTGGCTACCCAGTTAACTAGAATGATTTTGAAGATCAACAATGTCATTATTTCTGGTAAGGACCAATACTAGTTCCATCCCATATCTATATGAACATCTCTATCCTACGTATAAATTTGTAATCTTGTACAGTCGTTTCGAAGAGGATTAGCCTCCAAGCTTAAGTACCCCAAACCCTAAATCGGGCCAACATTGTTCATTGTACACATTACGGACTGCCAACACTACCGCTGTTATCGTCCTTCTTCGTCTCCTTTTCTTTCCCTTTCTCCTTCTCCTTCTCCCTTTCCTTTTCTCGTTTCAGCTTCTCCACTACCTGAGGGTCATAGAAACTAGACCAGATTCTAGCAGTACTGTTCACACCGCTTAGAGAAGTGGTGATTCGTTCCATGGCCTTCTCTGTTTTGTACATGCTGTTGACGGTGTCTTCCATCATCTCCGAAATCTGCCGTATTGACTGTTCTCGCAGTTTCAAGAACAGCGGTGAGTGTTCCGTGCTCTGTATGCCATCGCCCGTTTTGCTTGCCATTTCTGCAATACTGTCTTCACTTGTGTGTTATCTTTTGCGAACGGCAAGAGCAGTAATATGTGCTGGGATAAACAATAAACAAAGAACCAGTAAAACTTGTCTGTAAACACCAAACTTGTAAATCACCGGAGACGCGGACCATCTTCTTCTCCCGTTGCTTCCTTAATGTTTGATGCTCGCCCCATTTGCCATTAACTACTTGAGAGGAGGTCTTGCCACAACTGGGGGCTATCTGCATACTATACACACTTACAACCACAGCTATTAACAATGCAGTCTTGGCGTCCTCTCATCAGGGCGGCAAAATGGCAGATGCATCCCTTGCGAACGTTTCCAGGCCCAATTCGCAGGACGTTCTCCTCTCCTAATCGGACTCCTGTTAATGAAGCCACCATCATTCAGAACTCAAATCTTGGTGAAGAGACTAGTATTAACGATACTGGGTTTATCTTGCATCAAAAGGATAGAACTACTTTGTATATCGATCACATTAGTCCACCAAAAACATCGAAATGGGATATCTATTACATGTTGTCATCCTTCTTATACCCAACATCAGCAGATGCTATCACCAAATACGTCAGTGAACTCACATCCTCGTATAAGAATGTCGATATCATCCCTGTTCCAAGAGATGGTGGTGCGTTTGTGACCTTTAAGTTACCAGCGGCAACCACTCCACAACTGTACAACAAGTCTTTGATTTACAATTTGAATGACAAAATCAAGAAGAAGCATAGACTTTTGCTACGTTTGGGGATTTTCCCCGTGAAAGGTATTCCTTGGGTTGAAGACATGGGTAGATACGCATCCATGACTTTGAAGGTAAAGTTTGAAGGTGATGAATTATCACAAGAGTCATTATATGCCATGTTCAGAAGATATGGTAAAATCTCTGACATCATCTTACCCAAACCAGGAGACATGGACAGAGTTGCATTAGTCACTTTCTGGACCACTAGAAGTGCAATTTCGGCAAGACACTGTCTTACCGGATCTGATATTGGTGGTACCATTGTGCATATCCATTATAAAAAGAAAGTCAATGATCATTTGTTACCATCTTTGATGAGAGATCATCCAAGAATTGCAGTTCCACTGATTTTGGCATTAATGGGTGGTGTCGCCGTTCTCATTTTTGATCCTATCAGAAGCTGGTTCATCAAGGAGAAGATCAAGGGTGAACTTGAATGGACTAAGACTACCATGTATAAGGGTTTATGGAAGAGTTGGATTACTACCAGAAACAAAGTCAAGGGTCTCTTGAATTATCAAGCTGCAGAAGATGCCGATTGGGAACTTTGGAGCGAGATTGAAGATTTGATGGAAGAGAGAAAGGAGAAAGCGAAGGAAGTGAAGATCTGGCTTGAAGAAAATGTCAATTCCATGATTGTCGTCCAAGGTCCCGCTGGAAGTGGCAAGAGAAATCTAGTTAGTGACTTGGTGCTAGAGGATAGAGAAAATGTTTTGTTTGTTGACTGTGAGAATATAATCAAATCCCGTAAGGACTATCGATTGATTCAGAGTTTTGCCCACGAGATTGGATACTTCCCTGTCTTTTCCTTCCTAACTAGTATTTCTAGTTTTGTTGATCTCTTTGTCAAGAGTTTAACTGGTCAAAATGCCGGTCTGACGGAGACTAAGGAATCTCAAATTCAGAGCATGCTTCAGCTCTCCTTGGGTGCAGTTAGGGATCTTGCGTTGTCTAATTACTATCACCTGATCAACACTAATGAAGACTTTTACATGAAGGAGGAAGATTTCTTGCAACAGAATCCAGACTGCAAGCCGGTCATTGTCATCGACAGGTATCAGGCTTCCAGAAAGAAGAACCAAGCTAATGCCTTTATTTACAAATCGCTCGCTGAATGGGCGGCAAACTTGGTCCAACTCAATATTGCACATGTGATTTTCATTACGGATGATGTGGGATCTGTTCAAGAACTCATTACTGCGTTACCAACCTCCCCATTGAAGAGAGTTGTGTTGTCTGATGCATCTCAAGTTGCATCTAATGTCTACATGAAACACGCTTTAGAGAAGTTTGATAAGTTTGACTCCGAGAAGTATCAAGCAGATCTTGAGATGTACACTAACATGTTAGGTGGCCGTATGAGAGATTTGCAGATGTTTGTTCGCCGTATCAAGTCGGGTGATACACCCCAAGAAGCGTTTGAAGGTTTGACTCAACAAGCAGTTGAGAAGTTATCACAGGTTTTCTTGACCTCTTCGAAGGATTATGGTTTCAACGTCTCTCAAGCTTGGCAGATCATTAAGCTTTTGAGTGAAAAGCCTGAAATCTACTATGAAGACGTTTTCTTGCTTCCAATGTTCAAGGCGAATACATTCAATATCTTACAAAGTATGGAGAATGTCGAATTGATTCGTCTCATTCGTGTTGATGGTGTTATCACCAAGATTGTTCCTGCTAAACCAGTGTTTGCTGTTGCGTTTAACCAGATGGTAAATGACCCTGAATTTTACCGGGCAATTGAAAAAGAGTGCTTATTGGGCCAGATTGAATTTGAAACCAATCGTATACGTAAATTCATCGAGGAGCTGAACAAGTTCAAAGAGGTTCCCGAACCAAAACTGTTTAAAGAGAGACTCAACTATTTGAGTGGAAAGATTGAAGGTGGTAGTAAGGTCATCGCTGAATGCGAGAAGCAGATGATGAGACTCAAGGGGGTAAATAATTAAAGGACAACGGTTGATGATTGTTCATCAACATATTTTTTTTGAACTTTTGTACATATTCCATCTATATTTAAATATTCATCATAATATAACTATTTTAGTATTAGTTTTCGGAGAAGAATACATTGTTTTAATAATGCTCTTATTGACTGATTTATAGTAAAGTCAACGCTTCAGTTGCAGACAGTCTTTTCTGTGTTTCGTATGAGGTGAAGCTTCTAAAAATTTGGAGGAGCCGATTATTGAGCAGAGCATCCGGTTCGCTGAATAACAGCGGAATGACATCTTCCATTGGCTTTGGATCTTTAGTGAAAAATGTATTGTTCATTGCCTCAAACGAGGCTAAATCTTTGCAATCAGACCAATCCTTCGGTGGTGACCCAAAAGTGCACAATATATTGGATAGCAAAACGAGATCGCTGTACATCGCATCTTGATCAAATATGACACAACCGTCCTTGCTGAAGATGAGTGACATAATGATACCTACTGCCCACATGTCAACTTTATTGGAATAGTCACGTTTTGAAAGCAATAGTTCAGGAGCTTTGTATATTCCTGTTGCAATATCCGTAAACTTTTTGTTCGAATCTTCTAATCCGTTGTTATCTATTCCCTGATATGCTATACCAAAATCAATAATAACCGGTGTATTCAGATCTGCGTTGGATAAAAGGATGTTGTTGGGATTTATATCACGATGAATGATCCCTTGACTATGGATCCATTGTAAACCTTTCAATATACCGGTAATTAACTTAGCTCCATAAGTAATGCTTATATTGTTGACTCTAATCTTCGACATAGATCCATCGGGCTCAAATCGTGTACGCGTTTTGATATGGCTCTTCAATACATCATGCAGGCTCAGCTCATAGTAGTTGAAAAGAAGACCGTATTCCATGTTTTTATAAATGACATCAATCACCTCTATAACATTTGGAACTTCAACAGACTGTGAAATCCTGGCTGACTTTAGGTCATTCAGTATCTTTACCTCGTTCCTGATGTTATGCGGTGGTTTGACGTCGTCCGGGTCAACTATTTTCAATGCAAATATGCGATTCTCCCCCTCTGCGTCTTCTCTCTTCTTGACTTTGTAGATATCCGAAAACCTTCCTCCGCCGGCTTTGGCTAAGGTTTCCCATCCAGATGCATCCATTACCCTGTGGACAGTACTCTAATAATTGGGGTACGTGTTTCGTCCTCAAATCGTTAAGTGTACTGAGTACTGAGTACAGAACTAATCGAAGAAAACTCCCTGAGAGAAAAATAAACTTTTGAGCAGATAAAGATCAGGGACTGGGGAGATTGGGGTGGGCTTGCTTCTACGCTGCTTTCCATAATATAGATCATACAGCGTTGGTGACAGACTCACAAAGCAGTTATGACAGTGGAAGTAGTGCCGGGAAATGAAACTTTGGACAGTGTGACCTGCACTGAGAAATTGGAAATGACAATGGGGAAAAAAGCACATAATATGCATGGTGCTCTGGATGCCAACGATATCCAGAGCGTGATAGCAATGGCGACATTAGAAGATGGCTTGATCAACTCGGAGATCAGAAGCAGAGTGTGGCCTGAACTGATACATATTGGACCATACTTGGATGAATACTTGAGTCAAATTTACGAACGACAAACCGCCGAAGATAAAGAAATTCAGTATAGAGACGCCGAGCAAATACAGAAAGATGTCGAACGTTCTTTCATCTACTTCAATAAAAATAATGACACCCAAGAGGCCAGAGAAATTGACGGGTTCAAGAAGAGACTATACAATCTTATCACAAATGTTCTATTAGCCATCCCTGATTTGAACTACTATCAGGGATATCACGATGTTGCATCCATGGTTGTGATTCATTTTCAGGATGATTTTCAAGCGTTTCAGGTTTTGTATGTTATAACCCTGAGGTTCCTCCGGGATCACATGATGAGAGACATTCAGCCAACACTTTCTCTGCTTGATCTAATACCCGAGCTGATTCATCATGTTGATTCGGAGCTTCACGATGTGGTGACAATGGTGAAACCAATCTATGCACTAAGTAGCATCATAACATTATTCACACATGATATCACAGAACTTCATGATATTTCAATTATTTGGGACTTTATTCTACTAAGAGATGATCCACGTGCTCCAATTTACATATATGTTGCCCTTTTGGTATACTATAAGGATGACATATCTATAGACTTGAACGAGATGAGTGATTCAACCATTGGTGATAGTCAACAATTTGATACGGACATTGTACATGCAGTATTGTCCAACTTCATTGAAAGACATCTGCATATAAACTCAATTGACTCAAGATTAGAATTGAGGAACATATTGCAAATTGCTGATGATATAATGAAAAAGACCCCACTGGAAACCCTCAAGCATTTCAAAAATATATCTAGCTACTCTTTCCTCCGAAATAAGTCAACGTCTTTGGCCATCGTTTCGTTGCAAGTAGAACAGTATGAAAAGGTGAGGATGAAACAAGAGCGTAAGAGGCTGATGCAGGAGAAATTGGAGAAAACATCTCTCATTCGTCGTAAAGCTTTCCATGCACCGTTACTCTTAAAGATGACAGTGGGGGTGGGGATCTTGAGTATTTTATTACACACTACATTGAAACATCCAAATCGAATAGGCTTGAGCGGTGACATCTCAAGGAACTTAGTTTCGTTTTGGGACAGCTTACTGGATCATTTTAAATGATCATCTGTACTATGAGTAAATGCTATTTTTGCTGAGGAAAGTTATAATTGATATAAAATATTTGCACAATGGTGAAAGATTGAGGCTATATTGTCGTGACATGATCTTCAAATTTGACACTCTTACGTCTCTGATGGTGGGGTGGGTTGATCTGGAGGTTTTTCATTACCTTCGCAATGCTCTGTTCATTGTTCGGCATGGAGTCAAGTGATGAAGAAACGTCGTCTGCAATCACATCATCGGCATCATCTGCCGACTCTTCATCTATCAAGTTATTGGATATATTTTCAAGCATTTCACGGATTTGATCCCTGTTGTACTTGATGATACCTTCACCGAAAGAGTTACCCGATGATGTAAATGAGGCTTTTCTCAGCCTGGGATTAGGTGTTTTCAAAACAATTCCCTGACCGGTACATGGAGTAATGGGAACAATGATTCTGGGCGTGTCTACAGCATCGTTGTCATCTGAAATAAATGCAATCTCATCATCTTCTATTTCTAGGGGGTTTGAGTAATCTTGATCTAGTAACACCAAGGTGTCCCCAGATGAGACCATATCAGTGCACATGATTTGAATTATCTTTTTGTCCAGAATGCCCGACGTTCTGTTGGTATAAATAGGCTTCACAATTGATTCATCAACAATGTGAGTTTTGAGTAAGCGAACACCTTTATCATCTGTTTTTTTGAAAACGAATTCTTCGTAATCCTGAGTAATGTCGCCATCAAATGGTTCCACTCTCAAATTCGGATCAATTGTCTTGGATTTATTGAGTGCTGAAAATATTAAGTATATTGAACCTTGGTAATTGTTGAGACAGTAGATGCTGATGTATTTGAGAAAATCAATATAAGACAACTCGAAGTTCTTGAAACATTCAAGTAGTAAGGAATGGATCACCTCTAATGAAACTTTCCACTCGAGGGATTTTTCTTGAAGGAACCGTATGGTATCATTTGAAGTGTTCGATTCCCAGCATCTCAAAGACATAAAAGCTGTCTCAAGACTTGGATCGTGGTAAATGTGTAGAATACACATCATTGAATTGTAGAGCCAGTCATTATTCTCTGCGAGAATTATAGCTTCCAACCTCTTCCAGCTATCAAAGAAAAATGTGTCCTTGTCAGTACCATCGACATCCACAAAGGGGTGAGTTGCAGTTTTATTGGTGGGACGATGGTGTAATAATTCATGCTTGAAATCCAAGGATTTACATTGCTTGTCACAAAATCTAGCTTCGCATTCAGAGCAGTCAAGACCGTTGATGAATCTTTCGTGCTTATCTGCAGTTGTCTGTTTTTCACGATTCGCCTTGTTGCCATCATCTTTCATTTTACCGACATCGTATAGTTTGAGGACTTCCCCACAATAACCGCAGCATTTACCTCTTTCAATAAGCTTAAGTAGCTCATAACTGGGCAGCGCTATGAAAGGGGCCTCCATATACACAACTCCCAACTTGGACTTATCGGTCTTCAGTTTGATCTCGTCATTGTGTGGATCATAACGGAGGGAGTGAGTTGATTTGCTTTTACTGAAAATCTTCTTCAGATAGGGTGATAACGCAGCGATATTCACCCTGGTGGGTATTTGGACATCACTCATATGTTCTGTAGTGTATTTGATATGGAAACTGGCCTTTCCAACCTCTTCAGGTCGTTAGATCAACTTATTTGCCACAAAAAGGCGATGGTCGATAACGGAATAACTCAGAGACTGCGGAGGAAAAAATGTGTCAAACGGTCGCGTGCCGGGCCTATGTGACGATGATGTAACAAGTAATAGATAGAATATAGATATCAGATCAGCTGCGCCAGTACTGGGCGAGATTATGGAGCCGGTCAATCACTACAGGAATGACTGCATTCACACTGCTGTCAATAAGATTTTGAAAATGAAGTACAGCCTCTTCATCGTTCATATCTAGCATGAACTTCTCTTCCACCTTCCATAAGAGCTCCAACTTCTCGGCTTCGCTATTACCTTGGCTTGTCCTAAGAGCAGGGATCGACGTGTTGATCATAAGCTGGACAAGATTTAGTATCAATGGTGCATTCTTCCGAAGAGTGAGGTAAGTGATGAAACAATATTGACAAAATGATTTGTAGTTGATATCATCAGATCCACCCATTCCGGAGATAATCTGTATGGGCAATTTCATCAGTGGCGGGAATGGCTTAGGGTCCTGCCCTAAAATGTAGCCAAAATCTGCGTGAAAAAAGTGGCCATCCTTAGTGAGTAATAAGTTTTCCAAATGCCTATCTCCAACCCCGAGAATGTATGTAACAACACAATAGCCAGCACATGATCTAACATAATTATCCATTACCTGAGGGTTTACCCCCAAATGTGCTGTGGGATCTGGATTGAATGTCTGTAAGTATAACAAAATAGAATTGTTGTACCTCGCAAGAATGTGAGATAATGAGTTATTAGGAATGAACTGAATGAAACCTTCAACTTCACCTGTTGCAAGGATTTTATAAGCTCTTAGTCGCAGATCCATGTTCTCTCCTTCAAGAATTTTTTCCATCAAGGTTATGATTTGGCTTATAAATTGATCCTGCCTCAAGTCGTCGCCAATCTTGTACATTATAGGGTACTTGGTATTTTGTGTAGTTTGGAATGTTATTTTCAAAGGATTCAAGCTGGACTTAAAGACAGAAGACTCCTCCGGAATGGTTCCGTTGACAAAAACAGAAGGATCGAGAGGCATGGCAAGTGGAGGAAAAGCAAGCATGGATTCGTGTCTCGCATCATCCAATGCTTTCTTTCTTGAATCGAATTTTGAGCCAAATATCGTCCGTCTTTGCTTCTCTGTAAGCATGTGCTTTAATATTTCCACCTTCCTTGGTGTAGGCTCCTTCTTATGATCAATCTTAATGGCGTAACAAAGACGGTGTAGCTTTGTAACTAACTCGATTTGTCTCCTTAATTCATATAGTTTTTCTTTACCGTGTTCACTATTCAAAAGGCAAAGCAAAAATCTTTTCAGAGTAATCTGATGGATATGGTTCAAGCCATTTGCCATGTCTCTATCAATAGCACCCACTTCTGTGTTTTGTATGGCGTTCATGTTAATATTAGCGGTGAAGGGGTTGGGTTCATTAGCCAGAGTCCTATTTCTTCGCTTCTCTTCATCTAGTTCCACTTTCAAACACCAATAGAAATGATTAGTCAATATACTGTCATTCACACTTCTTTCAATAAGATAGTTGATAAAATCAGATCGGATATATGGTAATTCGACCTTTTTAGCTTTCTTATTGTTGAAAAGAAGCAAGTCAATGAATTCGGTTATTTGAGAATCGAAGGATTTTTCGTCAATGTTGTTTTCAATCATAAAGAAATCACTGGAGGCCATGGTGTAGTGTGAAGCTGCTGCATTTGTGTTGGCCTTCCCAGCGGCAGCATAATCATCTTCTGCTTGTATATCATCATTCTTATTGACTGGGGTTTGATGTCCGTCCACTGGCGTCGAGCCACCTGCAGTCAATGGCTCATTTTTGATCATTTGCACCAATTGAACCATGAACATAGATAATTCCACATCTGAGAAATACTTCAGTCTCTTCACTGCCATTACTCTGACTAACGGGTTTCTGTAATTTGAACTAAGAAGCTCGAGGCAGTCGACAATCTGTAGTTTGGAAATAAAAATATCAAAGGATAGAAATCCCGAACCCCTCTGATTAGTTCTGGAAGGTAACTTGAAGGTAGTTTCTAAAGACCTCAAGATACCATCGAATTCCCTTATTTCGTCAATGTTATTCCAATCAACACATTTAATGAAATTTATCAATGAGTTACTCATACCAGGGTTTCCAACGATAATCATGTTCAGAATAAACCATCGATACCTCCATACCATATTTCTTTCTTTAGCTGTTAACTTCTCAAAAAATTGCTTTCTCATTACCTTTGCCAATGCTTCCCTTATTCTAGAGGTTGGTTTGAGACCGCGATCGGAAGGTGACAAGTGTTGCATACGTTCCAACCGTCTAAATTTCTGCTCGATTGGGTCTTCTGCGTGCTCATCACGAAACTGATCGGGATCAAAAGGTGCGTTATCAGTCATATACATTTCAGAAACATTATTCTCAATATTTCCGTCGCCGATGTTCATATAAGTGATAGCGTTGAAGGAAGGATCGTAATTGGTAACAGAATTTGAGATTTCATACCTTGGCAACAAGATAGGAACATACTTAGTGTCCGAGAAAACGATTGGAACATCATATTCAAGGATCTCTAATACTATCACTGGTACTGGAATAATTTGACGGATGTGTGGCATCATTTTGTCCAAGTCTTCAAGTTTCTTAACGGTCATCTTATCCAACCACTGGGGCCTTCCTGATGAGTTTTCGATTCTTCTAACGGCTTCCTCTTTCATGGATTCTGTAGTCGCACTAGTTGAATCAATCTCTTTAATAACAGCGTCTTCATCGCTCGATGTTGTAGACATATCTAAGGAAACCTTATGTTTACCTTGCACAAGTGTTGAATTTGTGGTGAAAAGTTTCATCCTTCCCGTATTTAGAAGTAACCGCTCATTTGATTTGACATTATGGCACCAGTTAGTAAGCACCATCGTTGCATCACGGGGGAGTTTGGAATATTCAATAGGTAGCGACACCCAGGTAGGAGAGGTGTTGTTTTTTTCAGAAGTAGAGAAGGTAGAGTGTGGTTTCATCTTTGAAGAAGGATCACACCCGTCACTGACAGTAAAGTTGATGACTGAATTATCCGTTTTGAACAGATGTTCTGTTTCTTTATCATCGCATATCAAGCCAATGGTGATCGGATTAGTGAGCCTCTTGCCAATCCCAGACTCGATATGGACCTCCGTGAAGATTTCAGAATCTAACAGATGGTTTTTCACCTTCTGTTCAATGAGGACGCTCATATATTCTATTCGGTGTGTGTTTGTTGCAGACGAGTCATTATTGGGCGTATTCGGTACTTGCTCTTCATAGATTGAACTGTATAGGGATGCTGTTGTCAGCCCTCGCAAAGAATGTATGCGTAGACGGACCTTTTCGTGGAAATCCTTCGATAAGACAAAATTCACCACGGATGAATGTTTGGCCTCCATACTTTGATGTCCAAAAGGATGTAACTAGCGTACAATGACGTGTAAATGTGGGACCTGGTACATAAGACCTAGTGTCTTTAGGCGTCTCTTCAGTGAGCGAGTAGCCGATATAGGAGGAAATCAGGCTGTGAAATCAAATTTGATGATGCGGCCTTCGCCGGTGGCTGGTGGCTTGTCAATCTTACAATCGGCATTGGCCCTGCTGATAAGCAATCGTACAAGGAATGGGGTCATAACCACCTACCTGAACTAGAGTCTATGCTACTTGCCGAACTAACATATAGGGTATCTCTGTTAGTTTAATCTATTATTATACAATTCTATACCCATCCATCCTGGGTGAGTTTTTCGTTATGCTGAAGAATGGCATCTTTGGTGATTCCACGCTTCTGTTCTTTCGTCCTCATGAATGTATTTCTGACCCACAACATTAAAGCATTACTCCTGGAAACAGTGTATGCAAAAATGACTTCGTACGCCTCCATACGAGTCATTGATTTAACCTTGCTTTCAAGTTCTTTGCTGAACTTATCGTAGTCCAAAGCGTTAGACATATTGGATTTCACTATATTTTGGACATTACTCAGAATGAAGTTAGTTTGTGTCTTCGTAATCGATTGAGCAATCATATTCTGTTCTCTACCCCGTAACACTTGAAATTGATCCTTAATGTATGAGCTTTTGTCGACGAACTTGGTAATGCTATCAACAAGTTCATCAAAATCTTCAGACTCGTCAATTGATGTGTTAATTAACTGTTTTGAACCATTAAAGCCAGCTTTGAAAATGTAATAAGACGCCTTGTATGTCGCATTCTTCGTAACTTCAACTTTTATATAAGTATTGTATCCACAAGAAGTGGCCCATGCATCAAATTTCACTTGTGTCCATGTGTTTAGGACTTTAGTTCTATTCAACATTCTCATATTCTTTAGCAATTGAAAAGGCAGTGACTTGTTAGTTTCTATTTCCTCAAGCATTTTCATACCAGAGAAATTCTTGAACTTGATATATTCTACATCACCGGGTAACAGATCGTCGCGGTGCTTGAAGCCACTTCTCGATAACCCTCCCAGCAAGCTAATCACATCTGGCTTACCATTGAGGGTTGATGTGATAGTCAAACCCAAAGACTTATTGTCAACAAAGTCTGTAACTATCAACTTATTTTTACCCTCAGAGAGACGTAAGCCTCTTCCAACCATTTGAACTAGGAGCGGTTTCGATTTGGTTGGTCTTAACAAAAATATGGAGTCAATATTGGGGATATCTGTTCCCTCAGTGAAGACACCACAGTTGAAGAGTACACTCACCTTCCCGGCTTTAAAGTCACTGACAATGTTATCTCTCTCTGCACTCTTAGTTTCTCCACTTACATACTGAGCATTAATCCCATTGGCTCTGAACAAGGCCGAAACATCTTGCATATGTTTGACGTTGACACAAAACACAAGAAGAGATTTCATGTTGTCAGGATACTGTGATCTCAATTGCAAATATGTCTTCAATGCTACTTCGTTGATTTCTTCTGTATTGACATGCTCAGCCAAAGAGTCTAGTCTAAAGTCTCCACCCGAGGTTTCAACATCATCAAGATTCAATCCTAACTCAACCTTCAACCAGTCAAAATCACAAAGGTGATTTTCCTTGATCAAATCAGAGATGCCTTTTTGAAAAACAATCTTGTCAAACACCTTTCGTAACGGCACCTTATCCGTTCTGGCTAGAGTGGCAGTGAATCCCAGTAGAAATGGACTTCTATCCAGCTCTCCTTTAGGGATATCTTTGGGTTTTTTCCTTGAACATCCCAGAGTAGCAAGGAGATTCATGTAGCTATCGCTAACAGAATGGTGACACTCATCAACAATTACAGCTTTGAATCTATCCAGTCGATAGTCGCTTAGTCTTGCGCAGTCAGATCGAGAGAGCGTGGGAACACTTCCGACAACAATAAAGGGCCTCGGGTCATTGAAAGTTCGTTCAGGATCTATTCTACTCTTCCCCATATCTAGAAACACTCGGTCGTCGTCTACCACTTTCAGATTTTGTATGGTCTTGATGGTTTGTGTGGCCAATTCTCGTCTGTGAACTAAAATCAAAACACCGTTAGCGTTGTCACCGGGGAACCGAGATAACTCGAGTATTCTGGGGATAGCCATGGTAAAAATTACAGTTTTACCACCACCCGTGGCTATTGATATAGCAATTCTTTTGAGCTTCTCCTCCTCCAAAGTCTTCACAATCGCCTCGATACATTCCAGTTGGTATTCTCGAAGTTTTATGGCATTATTGGTGTCAATTTCTACAATTTCGTCCACCTCTTCGCAGTCTGTAGTGGAGCTTTCGTCTTTAGTTGCATCATTTTCTTGGATAATAGCTGATCTGTTTCTGTACGGATGGCTCTTTAAGGTGCTTGTGGCACCTGGTTCATATTTGGGGAGACACCGATCAAAGTACACTTTTCCAGATTGGTGTAATTGTCGTAGTAATGTCGTTCCGGAATTCCCCACGATTCTGGGCCGTATTCTGCGGGCTAACCCAGTTGACCATTTCAGCAATACCGCATGTAATAGTCTGGTACTATTCAGATTCATGATGTAGCTGGCAAATTGATAACAGCAATATGGAACCTTACCGTGGGTACTTCCGCAGTCAGTTATGTCAGCTTTGGAGCTTACAGTGAATGAAACGCGTGAAAAGTGGCATTTGTTTTTTGGCGGCCATAGCCTGCAACAGGTTTGATGACACACGCTGGCAACTTGTCCTCTTTTACTTCTTCATGAATATACCATCCAATCGTCTATTTGGGGCATTCAAAAGTACAGATTCTCTCTAATGAAGTTTTGGGGAATATTGTGCCTTTGGGCGTGTTTAATATGCTCCATTCATGCAGAAGATGCAAACAGCCATGTTGAACAAGATCAAATCTCTGAACATCAACATACTAATAACTGGGCTGTCATAATATCAACATCCAGATTCTGGTTCAATTACAGACATATGGCAAATGCGTTATCTATGTATCGTACTGTGAAGAGACTGGGTATTCCCGATTCACAGATAATTCTCATGCT
>JAMYHI010000189.1:0-37973 GCA_025531525.1 Pichia sp. P7020A
GTATGCGTGTCCAACTGGTGTGATTCTATGTGTAGATTTTGTTGGTATGTGTGTCTGAACATTGATTTGCTACGATGTTGCGATGCTGCGTGGTCTTGCCTCTGAGCTGCGTATCGTTATCCCTATGGCTACTGCCGTCGCTGTTGTTGATTGCTGATTGCCGATTGAAGTACTTATAAAAGCGTTACTCGCCCCCACATGGCCTCTCCGCACGGACCCACCCGTCGCCAGATAGACTAGAGCCGCCCAACGCCTGACGCCTGACACCCAAAGTGACGTCGGTCATCTCGTTCCGGGGTTGTATAAAATTGGAAATTTCTTACTTTTCCTTTCCAGCGAGGAGCGAGGAGCGAGGAGTCACTCCGGGGGATGGGGTTAGGGGATAGGCGATAGGAGATAGGAGATAGCACTTGGTACATCTTATAAATCAATAAATACACAGGAATAGACGGAAATTGACTGCTTATTACAAAGAGTCGGGTACTGGATCACCATTGCAACTCGCCATCCTTTGGATTGCTTCCCTTGCACTCAATGCCGGCGCAAATCTTCTCGAGTTCCTCCGCTTCGTCGCTTTGTTTGGTACTCAAAGCGGCTGGATTGATAACGTGACCGGCTTCCTCTTCCAGTGCGTAATGCTTCTTAACCATATCTCTGACGAGACCTTGGTAATATAGGACACCCTTCTCCTTCGTTGGGTGGAGGTATCCAGTGGTATAGATACCATTGTTGAGGTTCTTCTGTGTAGATTCGCAGAGATTATAGTCCTCTAATTCAACCTGTTGGAGAAAGTCGACAAACTCCTTCTTCTGTGCATCTGTGGATCCCTTCTTTGTGTAGATGTCGTATTGCAAGATTGTCCTCTTACTGGTAATTGGTAACACTCTGATGGAGTACCATGCTGGAGAATAACAGTTGATGCCGTTGGTTGGGAATAAGTAACACCAAAGACCGTTGAATGAACCACCTGGGTTTGCTTTCTTTGGTGCAGGCTTCTCCGCAGTCTTCTTCTTACCAAAGCCAAACCAAGACGATTCTTGGTCTGCATCAACTTCTTCTTGAGGAATAGAAATTTTATCCTCCACAATTCTAGCGTAATGTCTGCAGTAGTTACCCTTTGGAACAACTTTATATGTTTCCATCTTGAAAGCCTGATTCAAACCTGGATGTGCAGTAGGACAGTGGTAACATTCTTGGTATCCATCCATTAAGGTCTTCCAGTTGAATTGACCATCTAATTCATAAGACATGTGATATTCATAATCATCAAAATCATACTCATCCATTTCCTCTTGCAAACCGGCAAAGAACTCCTCAAATGAGACAGCTGACTCGGTATTGTCAAAATTGATGAAAACAAGACCTTGTCTGGTGACATGAGTTTTGATCTCATAGAGAGAGTTTGCTGCTGGGTCAAAACCTTCAACATTATCAAAATGTGGCGCCTTCTTGAGTAAGCCGTTAGTATCATAAGACCAGCCGTGATACTTACATCCTAAAATAATTGAGGAACCTTTCTCCTTCCGAACGACGGGAAAAGCACGGTGTCTGCAAATGTTATGAAATGCCTTAATTTCACCCTCACGGGTCTTGATGATGAAGAAATTCCAGCCAAGCATGTTGAAAGAGTAGTAGTCACCAGCTTTGGTGAATCTGGATTTGTGTGTGCAAAATAGCCATGCCTTTGCAAAAATTGAACGCTTCTCAAAGTCAAGGACCTTATCAGAGGTCCACCAAGATGCTGGTAATGTGTGCTTGCCTGGAAGCAACTTTTCAGACTCCATGTCTTGGGGTGGTGCTGCTATTGGTTTGACGACTGCTGCCATTGTTGATTGTTGTTTTGCTGGTTTGTTTGTAGTTATCACTTGTTGCTACTCGGAAGAGTACAGAGAGAATACACCAATGTCACTCGACTGTTGATCGCTTCTTACCGGCTATACACTCACTTTTATACTTATGTAGGCTCTCAGGCCTTGGTCAACCATCAGACCTGCCTTTCTCCCAACACTTGCCTAATTGAGTAACTGCTTTCCATCAACTTGCTAGCACGATACACCTTATCTTATCACGTCAAACCTAGAACCGGAATCTATATCTTAAAGCTCCGAGACGATATATGCAGGCGATTGTTGCACACATCGAAGATTGTCGCAAGTTCGCCAGAAATCGGACTTCAGCTCTTCCGAGAGCGAATCTACCTTCCCTTTTCGGAACGCCGATGCGAGTTGAGAGACTTTGTGCCTCAATGGACACGCCTCAACGATTCTGCTTACGATCTGACAACATTAACAATACTACTGGTCTGTGGAAGTGGGGAGTTCTCTTCTTTGGAGGGGAGACTTGTCATCTGTCGCATGAAGGATAGCCTGTGTTTTTCTGGGTGCCCAACTTCCCCTATTGGTGGCGCAGGTGGCTGAGCTTTTTTTTAGATTGTGTCACGTGCACACATTTTGCCAGGCGCAATTTCCAATTTCCAATGTCGGTCTCTCTCTTATTTTTGGAAGCTGCATCGCATCGTGCATTCGCTTCCCGGATCAGCCTGCTTCCGCACTCAGAGCGAGTCTCGATCTTTACGAGTTACGAACAAGTTGGAAGCCACGATCCACGGAGTTAGATGATTCTTGCCCATGTTCTTGATCTTTATTATCGAGTCAATCCGCTTCAAGACGAAGAAGTTATAGCGCCGTGAGTCTTATTGGAGAGGAGACTGGGCTTGGCTTCAGTTTGTAGTTCAAAGACCATATTATCAGCGGCTGAAATATTCAATCGAACTCCAGGCAACTGAAAAACCTTTCTTGAGCAGTTTACAGTGCAAAAGGCTTGCCATAAACCTCAAAACACTAGCCATCATGGTACCTGAGATTATTTTCGATAACTCGCTGGTCCCAACAAGCGGAAGTATCACCATTAACTTCGACATAAAAGAGAAAGCAGCCGTCGATACCGTCAATGAAACATACGTTCGCTGCAAGGTACGAAGAGTTACCGTTCTCACAGAATTGTTGAAATCATCCGTATTATTCAACATAAAGCAAGATGGAAACACATTTACATTGACATTATGTGAAATTGAGGCTATAGAAAGGCTTAACTTGAAAAGCGATATCATCAACTTTAACATTGAATATACCGGGGAAATTAAACAAGATGCACATACCGATATTGCACCGAAGAATTTACCATTCACTGTATCCATTTCGAACTTAATCCAATTAAACACAGCAGGAATAAATCAAATCACGAAGTCTATGTCGGATTGTTTACTTGATGTTAACTTCAAAGTTTCCTCTCTGACGTCAAATTATTCTAACTCAGTCTCACTGCATCTCTCAAACTTCAATAATCTTTCATCCTTAAATTTAGCACATAATCTTGATGATCAGTCTGATGTGACATCATTTGATTCAGATGACTTTTCGATTGCTTCCTCCGTGAACAACTCTTCGGCATCTCTTACGACGATGGCTAAGACGCATCCAAGGAAATCACTTGTGAAATACTTGAAACATGGAAGATCCAGATCAAAATCCAATCTAAGAAGTGCATCTCCAATATTGCCAGTACCATCCCCCCTCAAATCATGCAGTACATCTGGTCCTACCTCCAAATCCATGACAGGTACCAATTCTGGCTCTACTCTAGCATCTGATTTAAAACCCACGTCCAATTCAAACTCAAACTCAAATTCCAACTCTAACTCCAACTCTAACTCAAATTCTGGATCTAGTCTTGATATCGCCTCCACAAACCCTGATGTTTACCATGATGATACAGATGGTTTCTTGATATTGCAGATTGAATCAGCCACGGGCCTACCACCGTTAAGAAATAGCACACATTTGGGATTTGACATGGATCCATTCGTGGTTGTCTCCTTCTCTAAACAGATTTACAAAACTGCAGTTTGTAAACATGCGTTGAACCCATCTTGGAAAAACCAATTGCTCAACATTAGAGTCAGTAAGTATTCATTCACTTTTGATGTTAATCTTTCAGTTTACGATTTTGATTTTTTTACATTTAACGATGACATATGCTCCACCTCCTTGAATATTGAAGAATTTATCAGGGAATCTGAGTACAACCACAATGATGCATGGACCTATAAGAAACTTCCACTAAAATTTTCAAACAAAACGCTTTCAAAAGGTTCAACGGTGAAGCTGTCTCAATTATCGCCGGAGTTGTCCATCCGGTTCAAGTATGTCTCAATATCCAAACTCAGCCCATTGAAGCACGACTTCAACCCTACAAAAGTGAAATGTCCTTATTGTGGTGTGATTGATAAGCGGAATAAATCCGCTTATCAACATCTCTCAATATGTACGCTCAACCTCAAACCAAAGCAATTCTTACACAAACAGTTCACCACGTCGAACCACGCTTCTAGAAGATGGTACTCGAAAATTTTGGCACATATTGCTTACGGCAGGCTTACTGTTGGTGGTAATAATGCTCATATTTTAGTTCAAGATAGGCTCACTGGTTTGATTTTGGAGGAAAAAATCTCTGCATTCGTGAAATTGGGTATACGATTATTGTACAAATCTGTGAAGTCTGACAACTCTAGTGAGAAGATTAAGAGGATGCTTCGTGTTTTATCTATTAAACAGGGGGCTAGATACGATAAAGCTGAATCTCGGACAAAGATCGCAGGCTTTGTTAAGTTCCATGGGTTGAGCTGTACTTTGAACGAGTGTCTGAACTCTGATCTTTCGAGTTATAAAACTTTCAACGAATTCTTCAGTAGAAAATTGAAACCCGGTGCACGTCCAATTGAAGGTGGTACCAATAATGATATCATTGTCTCTGTTGCTGATTCCAGACTGATCTGCTTCAATAATGTCACAAACGCAAGAAAATTGTGGATCAAGGGTAGAGGATTTAGTGTTGAGAAATTGTTAGGTAAAGAAAAGAAGAATTCGCTTGATAACTCGAGTGATAGTAAGTACTCAGTTGCCATATTCAGACTTGCCCCTCAGGATTATCATCGCGTCCACTGTCCACTGAATGGTAAGATCATCAAGATAACACACATCCACGGTGCTTACTATACTGTAAATCCAATGGCGGTGCGTTCATCGTTAGATGTCTTTGGTGAGAATATCCGTACTATCGTCACATTGGAGACCGCTGAATATGGTATAGTTGAAGTTGTGCTCGTCGGTGCAATGATGGTCGGCAGTATAATAATCACCGCCAAACTTAACGAAGAAATCAAGAAGGGTCAAGAGGTTGGCTATTTCAAGTTTGGTGGATCAACGGTTGTGCTTGTTTTTCAAAGTGAGAATGATGAGTCAAAGATTGAATGGGATGGAGATTTGGTTTCCAATTCTAACAAGAAATTGGAAACTCTCGTCAAAGTTGGTATGAGTGTCGGCCACTCTATTAATGTTGAAGGCTATAAAAGAGGCTTCAAGAAGGAGGTCACAGATACGGAGAGACAAGAAATCATTAGAAGAGTCACTGGTTTGGGTGATGGATATGGTGTTGGCATCAGTGTTGGTGATAACATCAAAGCAAAACTTGGTGGCATGTTTGATGATGTTATGAGCTTGAAGAGTAAGAAGTCATTTACTGGTGGGAGTGGGGACAACGAGGGTAAGGGTAGCAAGATCGATGAGATCATTTCCAATGACTGGGAAATCCAAGAGCTAACTACACTTGATGGTATTAACGATTACGAGTACGAAAATGATGATGATAATGATGATGAAAATGATGTTGATATTCAATTGGCCGTTCCATTACCATCTCATGAGATTTACCAATCTGTGAATGGTGTTCACGATTTGAACAGTGTAGACTATGAAGAGGGTTCCTCCCACTGAACTTGCTGAGTGGTGTCGTTCATAACACGATACGTGTGTAGACTTCTGAATATATCGTTAACGTACTACCTTTTTGAAGGAGGGGAGAGCGGAGCTTTATAATTTTGCTCGGTGGCAGATTGCTCGGTCACGTCTCAGCTTTCTCCTATACAGGGAATTGAGCACAGCCCTCAGCGTTCTTAACTGCGCAGTCAATATAACCGTCCAGCATGTACTTTACGCATACACGTTACCACCAAACCACAATTAACTGAACAAGAATGGTTAAGGTTTACTCTTATGAAAATAACGACGAAATTGCCCAATCATTGGCAAGATTTATTATCGCCCAACAAGACGCTGTTTTAGGAACTAAGGAGAAGTTCTCCATTGCTATTAGTGGTGGTTCTCTTATTAACATTCTTGCTAAGGGTCTATTGAAGAATGATCAAATCAAGTGGCCGCAATGGGTCATCTACTTCAGTGATGAAAGAGTTGTTCCCTTTCACCACGAGGACTCCAACTTTGGCGCTTTTGATGAAGCAGTTCTGAAGCCACTTGCACACGAGTCAAAGATTGGACCAACGGTAGTCACACTCAACCCATCTCTTATTCACCTACATGATCACAGCACAGACTCTGAAATTGCAAAGGCATATTCCGAAGAACTACCAGAAGATGGCATTGACCTTGTATTACTCGGTTGTGGCCCAGACGGTCACACCTGTTCATTGTTCCCTGGACATCCATTATTAAAGGAGAAAACTCTCGATGTTGCAGCATTGTATGACTCCCCAAAGCCACCACCAAGAAGAATTACTTTAACATTGGGCTACTTGGCCAAATGTAACACGTTGGCATTTGTCGCAACGGGTTCTAGTAAGGTTGATGCATTAAAGGAGGTCTTTGGAGATTCCAACAGCGAATTACCATGTGCCCTTGTGAACAAGCTCTCCACAAAGATCCACGGCGGTATCTGCTGGTTTGTGGACAATGCTGCAGTTGAAGGTGTTTCTGTGGAAAAGCTTCACTACTAAGCTGGGGAAGAGCTTTGCACCCCAGTACCCCGTATGTACAATGTACAATTGACCGATAAACAGAGGCATTCTTACGTAATCTTTAAGCTGTATGCTGTATAGTCCGCGGACATGGTTCTGATACCTCTAGAAAATTTTTATTCCAAGCAAATGCACAATCTTCTTTATGGAATACCTAATTGCCAATATAGGTGATATTGTCATCACATCGTGAAGGCAATCTCCCGAATAAGAGTATTTGAATCAAATGGCCCAGGGAAATCTCAAGCTTTCTAAGAAAAAGGCTGCACGTGTGACGAAGCACCAAAAGAATCCAAAGGCCGCAGCTCCAAAGCTCTACAAATCAAAGAACGTTTCCCTCAAGGAGAAACAGGTTATTAAGCTTGCTAAGGGTCACCAAGCAAAGCTCGTTAGTAATACTGAGAAGCTCATCAGTAGTAGAGTTGGTCACTTGGAGTTATTGAAGGGTGACAGAAGGACCTTGGAGAAAGAAGAGAGATTAAAAGCACAAGCAAAGGCTGCAAAGGCTAAGGCAGCAGCTGCATCTATCGCTTCAGCAACAGGTAAGTTATAATATAGCCAACCATCTAGAAACACTCTTTACTATACGCCAAGATGGACAAACAAGGCTACAACACCAGTATCATCAATTCATGGAGTAATAATAGCTCTACCAATGGTGTCAACACCGCTCCCAGTACAGGTCCTGAAACGGTATCTGTCTGTGCCAGTTACAACTTCCTAAGAGAGATCCCTACCACATTAGATGGTGGTGATGAATCTGGACGTGGTGATAACCCTCACTTTGAAGATGCTAATAAACGTCTGAAAACCATCTAAATAATAACTGTAATATAATGGGCATGCCCTAGAACTCATCTACTTCTCGAACCGATCATTGACCGTCTTCATTGAGGAAATGATCTCCGTTTTCAGTTCATCATTAACTGACTGTGTTGGATTGAAAAACTGCTTAATCTTTTCCTTACTATTGTTGTTTTTAGATGACGATTTCGATGCTGAAAACCTTGCTTCCCGTACCCGTTGTATCTCTTCTGGAACTGCTGGGCCGACCATGGCTACAGAGTTTTTTTGTGTTAAAACGAACTTTACTGTAGACCAGAGCAGTTATGGCCTGTGTGGGTCCAGTGCCCAGTGATTGCCCAGTAACTTACTCGGCTTTCCCCCACTACCCACCACCCACCACCTTCCATTTTCCACTGGGCGCTCCCCAGAAAATGAAAATCAGCCAGTGGCCGGTGGGGGAGTGACACCCGTGCACGCCCACGCCACTAAGTGAATTATCTGTTTCTACCAACCTCAACAGGTGCAAATGGCTGCCTCCCGCCTCATCTACCAGCAAGCGGTTTCCTAGACCCTATTTACACGGTGAAATAACTGCCTCGTATTTGAGATTAATACACAACAATGAAGTTAGCATCAATTACAGGTACTTCCTGTGTGCTTGCTCTTGCTGGCGCTGTTTTGGCCGTTGAAAACGCTGCAGTTTTTAAAGTCCCATACTTCAAGCAGTCAGAGGATAAATTAGTTTACACAGAAGAAGATGCTAGATTACATCTTGCATACAACCTTGAGTTCTCAGAGTTGTACAGCTTGGAAGATAGTGATGATTTTGATAAGATTTTATACGGAAACGGGGAAAGAAGAAGACCAGCTATCGATAATAACCAGGATAAAAAGTTGGTGATTATTATCAATGGTGTCGAAACACCAGCAACTTTTTTTCAGGACTATGGAATGGATCCATTATATGAAGTTGAATTGGAAGATGACAGAAAAAGCAGCATTTTCAAGGGCTTCCTTCAAGAACTTCCTGACCAATTGTACAAGGTCAAGAAGCAATTAGGATATAACATGAAGAAGCTCTCAAATGAAATCAGTGTCATTTCAGACTCAGAGAAGAAAACATCATACCTGAAAAAGCTTTGGACCAAGTACTTCCACCACGAGGATAACAAGGTGGAGTCCTTGTGGAATAACTTGAAGGACACGGTGACAGGTTTCCACGAAGATGCTTCCGGTTCCGAAAACGTGTTGAAGATCAACAAGAGACACGTCGACTACATCAATGATGAATCCTTTATCGACGAGCTTACGCAATTGGATTTCCTCTTGAATGATGAACTTGAGTCACAGCTTTCCAATGATAACATTATCATCAACCTAGATTCTCTCATCTCCATCTTCAAGAAAACTGGTCACACTCAAACCTATGACACCTGCGAAAGGATCATCTCCAAGGTCCTCGCAGAGAAACTCAACAACTACAATAGATTATGGGCAACAATTGTTGTGTTACCATTGGATCAGTCCCTTGCAACTCTCAAGACTAAGGAGCAATTCCAGAAGAGAGAATACGTTTCCAAGTTGCAGAAATCTGATGACCCATATTTAACGAACGCCCCAAGTGGCACCAGATGTTTCGCAAACCAACTTTCATGTATCGAAAACACTGATTCCTGTTCTGGTCATGGTATCTGCTCCCTCGTTGGTTCTTGTTACAAATGTGTCTGCTCCCCTACCAAGAACGAAGGATCAGATCAACTCACTTACTGGGCTGGTAACTCATGTGAAAAGGTTAATTTTTCAGCTCAAACGCATCTCATTTTCTGGACTGTTGTCGCTTTGATCGTCGCCACCACTGCTGGTGTGAGAACGCTCTACCAAAGTGGTGAATCTGAATTACCAGGTGTTTTGAAGGCTGCCACCGTGCAAACAAAAAAGAACAATTAATTGGTTGCAATTAACAATCTCCAGTCCATAGTCTATAATAGTCTATAATCTAAGTCATTACCGTAATCATATAACTACTAATCGAAACAAAAGCAAAATTACTAAAGCAAAGATGTACGAACCCACCGGCCCTCGAACGCAAGTACTAGCGATCAACCGAATTCGAAAATCCAGTCTGCTGAATGCATCCAATAGGCACTAAGACGGTTCTGGGTAATCAGCCCCATTCATTCTCACCGCATGCATGACGCTTCTCACCGTACTGAAAAACGGGCGAAGCAACACGTAGAGCCGCGGTTTGCCGCACTGATTATGCAGAATGAAGGAGTTCAAAAGAGGTATACCTGAAACCAGTGGTGTTCGTCACGGTGGAAAATTTGGATGGGGCATCGCTGGCTTTTTATACTTCTTTGATGTTTCGCGCTATTTCTAGCAATTTGGCGGCGACTTTTTTTTTTGCCCGGAGGTGAGGTGAGTTAAGGCGGCAGTTGAGGGTTGCCTTTAATGTCTCGAGGCTGTAGAAGGGCTTGTCGTTTGTTAAAGGAAGGTACAGAGAACAGTACACACAGCACACACGATACGCAATGAAAGTACAATTGGTAGTTAGATATGTCACTGGGCAGAAGGACACGGTGATAGAGGAGGATTCAGAGTCTGCCTTGGTCAAGAATCTGCCCACAAACTATATCAGGAAATGCATCAGAAAAGAGTATCCGAATCTCTCTAACCGTCGTTTGAAGCTCTTACACAACGGACGAGTGCTGCTATCACACAGCAATCTCTCAAAGGAGATATCATTTTTGGCTATAAACATGGATGAAGAGGAAAATAATGGAACAGCTCACAAAGAGCAAGATGATGAATCCAAGCACGATCATGATCCTATCAAAATCTATTTCCATTGTATCATCGGCGACGAGCTGAGTCCGTCACAGCTTGCTATTGAGGAGAATTTAGATCAGCAGCCAGTGAAAAGTACTACGGAGGCACCAAAAGGATTTGATAGATTGCTGTCACAAGGGTTCAGTACTTCGGATATTCAAGACCTTCGACGCCAATTCTTCAGACTGCATGGCGCCAACCTTCCTGCGAATGCAGATACTGAACAGATACGTGAACTTGAGGATAGATGGATTGATAGTAGTGTTGGCCACGAAATTGACGAATTTCCTGCTAATATGAGATTCACGATGGGATCTAATGGCAGAAATGGTAACGGTACTGGTACAAGTACTGCTGGTGATGGCGATGACGACGATGGTACAGCTGAAGGTACTAGCATCAATGGTAACGGATCTAATACTATGAACATGCAGCCGCTGGACGTGCGTGCAGAGATGGTTAGAAGAGAAGTGGAGTCAAACAAACAGTTGCTCCTCGGTGTATGCGTCGGGTTTACTCTAGGGGGGCTTGCATTTTTACTTCTTTTACTTGAAATTGGGGGAGTGTTTGGTCGAAAAACTCGGATGGCAGTCATCAGTGGTATTGCCGTCAACTTCGCTTTTGGTATGCTCCGTTCTTGGAGCCTGTAGAGGTGATCTTCTGTGTATACACTGAGCTTTGCGGGGCTTGGGACGTGCAAAGTTCAGAACAATGAGATTGATACAGCGATTTCAACTTTCAAGTCCGATACCCGATTTTGATGCACTCGGTGGACTGTACGCACCGACTATAAAGGCAGGGCACCGGGCACCATCTTCTCCCTTCACGTATACTATACTAGGCTATGGTAGATACTGTAACTCTCTGAGTACTTCAACAATAACGAATAGCAAGCCCTCTATGTCTGACATCACTGACATCGCCGAAAACGTTGGCTCCCTCCCAGACGAGCATAGCCACTACCCGAACGAAACTTCATCAGACTCCACCGACAGCGCCATTCGTTATGCGGCTTATGCCAACAGGCTCAGAACTATTCTACAAGCATCGCATAGGTATGTTGCGTACACGTCTGACATTGGAGAATCGTTCCGTCCCGTTGCGCACCCCAAGTTAGTCACTGTTGCCTATGGTGTCTCTTGGGCATATCTTATCGGTGACGTTTCTTACGAGAGTTGGAAAGCTAAAATGCGTCAAGAGGGCCGTTACAAGGCTGGATTGAAACCTTGGGATCCCGTTCCACTTGCAAACCCACTAGCAGCGCAGATGTATGGGGATATGGACTGGAAGTTAATGGGCGTCAAGCGTGCCATTTTCCAGAGTATTGCTTCAATGGGATTGCCAGCGTTCACTATCCACTCCACGGTGCGTTACTCCTCTTACCTTTTCAAAAACAGCACTAACAAGACATTGAAGAACTACGGGCCAGTTGGTCTCGGTCTCGCTGTGGTTCCGTTCCTCCCTTACATCTTTGACGAGCCGGTTGAGGAGGGTGTCGACTATGTCTTTGCCAAACTGTTCCCACCGTCTAAGAAGTTGGTGTAGGCGGGAGATAACAGTGTAAAATCCGAATCCGAGCACCGGAAACTACTGCGTTGATTTATTTCTTTTGTTCCCGCGTCCGCTGCTGCAAAGTACAAAGACGTGATTTCTAAGAATCTCATTACAACTTCTACATTATACTCTCCACTAAATATCTTATCTGTATCTTTGTCACTATATAACATCCATACATTTCTACCACATTTGTCATGTTCGGTTGGGGTAAGAAGAGCGAGCCTGTGAAGCTTTGGAAGGTTGATGAAACCAAACCAATCGTCAGTCAAGTATTTAATGAACCTCCGGAATCCATCGACCACACGCCAGAATACCAAGACATCAGTGAAGAGAAGGAACATCAACAAGCATATGATATTGTTCTCAAACATTTCAAATCCACCGAATTATACCCTATATGCGAGGGAGCGTGTCCTAAAGAAGACTGGAAACCTTTGAATGAGTATGAGAAGGCATGGTTATCAAAGGAATGTCTTTTGCGATACCTCCGTGCATGTAACTGGAAAGCAAATGACGTTATTAAAAGAATTACAAACTCTATAGCATGGAGAAGAGAATTTGGTATTGCGGGTGGAGAGTTTGAGAAAGTGACTTCTCACCTAGTTAAAGAAGAGAATGAAACTGGTAAACTACAAGTCTTTGGATTCGATGATAAGAAAAGACCATGTTTACACCTATTCAATGGTAGACAAAATACAAAGGCTTCGGATAGGCAAATTCAACAACTCATCTATATGCTTGAAAGAAGTATTGACTTCATGCCTCAAGGTCAAGACAAAATTTGTTTATGCGTTGATTTCAAGACTTATCCGGAAGCTTGTACATACAATCCAAAAGTTCCACCTGTTGGTGTTGGTAAATCCGTCTTGTACATATTGCAATACCATTATCCTGAAAGACTTGGACGTGCACTCTTTGTTAATATGCCAAGCTTAGTGAGTGTCTTTTTGAAGATTTGCTGGCCATTTGTTGATCCTTACACAAAACAAAAATGTAAGTTTGATGAGCCCTTCAAGGAATACATTTTGCCTGAACAACTTGCTTTCAATTATGGTGGTGATGTTAACTACGAATACGATCATGAGCAATATTGGGATGATTTCGTTGCTAAGGCGGATGCTAAAAGAAACAAAATTATGGAAAATTTCCACAAACATGGTGGTGAGATTGGTCTGAGTGAATGGGAATTGAGACATGGTATTTAAATTAAGATTCACTTTTCTGGAGTTATTTTAAGTTTTATTAAAAGTACAAACGCTGTAGATCTCCATGGAGATATTTATATTGATGATAATGCAGATTATGGAATAGTTCTCGTTCGTCTGAATTTTCCTACTTTCTCAACAAAATGTACAAGTTTTCTTGCTTGAGACCTGCAAGGTTTCTGTAGTTACCTTCGAGACACATAAGTAGTCCACCAAATGAGCAGTAGACAGAGATCTTGTCATCCTTTGCCTCTTCAAACTTGTAGACAGTACCATGCATAACGTAGTCATAATCGTTCATCAAGGATCTCTGGTTTGGCTTTGGGGGTCTCCAAGAACCGTTAGCCCCAATGAGGTCATCTCCACCATCCATTGCAGAGTCAGCATCGTCCAAGCTAAGTGACCTTGCAAGTGTGATGGTTAAAGTATCATTTTCAGACACAGGGAAGAGTTCATGATTGATATCAAGTGTGATTTTCGTTTCCTGAGATGAGGTAGAGTTGGCAACAAGTCTACTCACACGGTCATAACGTGCAGCGTCAACGGATTCAACGTTGAAAATGTCATCAAAAAGAGTGGAGGACATGATTAAGTTCGTTGTGTATACTGAAGGGTTTTTCTTCAGCTTTTTCTAAACACTTTACTATTCTTCCGTGTGGCTCCTGTCTTCTATCCTTGACTCCTGATATTTAGTTGCAGATTCAAAATTCATGCCGCAGAATGAAAATTTTAGGTTTTCAAATTTCATCGACCCGTCGGCACTTTCTCCATCTCCCCTGTTTTTGTCTTTCGGCTTCATCTGCGTACTTCGTGTTTCATGTTTCACCTTATCGTGATACAGCTTCCAGTTGCCAATTGTATGGGCTACAAAGGGTAACTCGGGCACAGCACACCACTATTTTCGATGGTTGGAAAAGCATCTCATACTGCTGGGACGCGCTCAGGTGCTGAAATCTCATTAGAAGATGGTGAATTTGAAAGAGATATTGCTAGACTCGATGACGACGATCTAGCGGAGTTTAATATCGATGACGATGATGATGATAGTTTTTCGAATGGGAATCCAGACTTGGAAGCATATCCCGGTACAAGAGGCTCTAGACATGCGTTTCTCGGCGAACCGGAGGATCTATCCACTAAATTTAGAAGATTCAAGAGAAACTTACGCCAGATGACAATGTCCAACAATTCAAAGAAGCTAGTGATCGGTGTTGGTCTTTTCATGGTGGTTTGCATATTTTTCTCCACTATGTTTTTCTTAGGTGATGGATCAGATGACATGATTCCAGGTGGTGCAATTCATGGGGGTAATGATCATTTGGATGATGACAAGAGTGATGAGAAAACAGGCCCTCCTGATAGCACCGATAATAGTCAACCGCCAATCCAAAATCTTGAAAAGATGAGCTTGGACGATATGAGACAAGGTTCATACTATGTTTTTGATTATCAACTAAATTTCATTGATTATGATGATGCATCCGAATCTCCAGACTCAAGTGCTACCAAGCGTGATCACGATGACGACCATGATGATCACGACGATGATGATCACGATGACGACCACGATGACGACCATGATAGTGATGATGATGATGATGATGACGATGGTGATGACCACGATGAAAAGAATGGCGACAAAGATAAGCCACAGGATGTTCCTACTAAAGCAGCACTCGGTCCCAACGATGATAGGGGCTTCTATCTGCACCAAGTTGGCACCACTGTCTGGCTTAGACAAGCAGCTGATCCTGACTTCAACAGAAATATCATTGATCTCAGTAGTCTAACTTACGATGGGGCGGCGCTCAATCCGACCCTGGTATCTGTCTCGAAAGGTTTGGATAAGTTGGTTGTATTTAGTGATAAGACGCCTCAATGGAGGCATTCCTCATATGCCAAATACTGGCTTGTTGATGTTGAAACCCTCAAGGTTGAGCCTGTTTACTATCTTACTGAAAAAAAGGATGGTGAGGAATCGATCTTACCTGTTCATATTTCCTATGCCGCTTTCACTCCTGACAACAACTATGTCTACTTCCACTATATGGGTAATTTGATGCTCAGGGAAGTGAAATCTGGAAAAATAAGTAAAATAACAAAAGACGGAGATACAAAGAATATTTTCTACGGTAAACCTGACTGGGTCTATGAAGAAGAAGTACTTGGCACTGATAGAGCGGTATACTGGAGTGACAACGGTTCCAAGATGGCATACATTCGGTGGGATGAAACGAACGTTCCAGCCTATTCTCTGGAGATTTTCGGCGACAAAGAGTACCCAGAAATCGTTGATCTCAAGTATCCAAAGCCAGGTTTCACCAACCCGAAAGTTGCTCTTTACGTATACAACGTGTCCAAGGGTAAAAGTATCAAAGTCAAGCAACCAGAGGAAGAGAACAAGGATGCTGAATCCCTAGGTGATGACTTCATAATATACCAAACCGTCTGGCTGAATGATGATGAACTGCTTTTCAAAAGAACTGATAGAACCAGTAGGAAGATTCAAGTTTGCGTTTATGATATGAAGACAGGGAAGACCAATATTGTAAGATCCACGAATGCTGACTCGTATAATGGATGGTACAAGAACAACGGTCAGCTATATGTTTTGCCAGATAACAAGGGATACATAGACGTCGTTGTAAGTGAACAACATGATCATCTAGCACATTTCAAGACCGCAACTGAGTCAGAAGGCGACCTACTCACGAGCGGAGATTGGGATGTCATTGGCGGTGTCGTCGGTTACGACAAGTCAACTGATAGCGTTTACTTTGTTGGTACATCCGGAAACGCGTTGCAAAGGCAAATATACAAAGTCGGTTTAGAAGATTCAACATTGGTTGGACTTACTGCTCTTGATCAAACCAATGCATATTCTCTGAAGATGTCCAAAGGTGGAAGGTACGGTCTTATGAAGTATGCAGGTCCAGAACTTCCTCAACAAAAGATTGTCGAGGTCTCTCAACTTGCGTCCACTCCAGGATACTTTGACAGTTTGCAAAATTTGAACAACGCTGGCGATGTGGAAGCTCTCCTTGAACATCTTGAAGTGCCTCATAAAGAATATACTCAAATCAAATTACACGATGATGTTTTTGTGAACGTTGTCGAGGTGAAACCTGCCAATTTTGACGAATCTAAGAAGTATCCAGTTTTAGTTAGCGTTTATGGTGGACCGGGAATCCAAAAAGTGAGTGCCGATTTCAGTTATGGCTTTGAAGAAGTTGTTTCCTCATCGATGGAGGTAATTGTCCTATATGTAGACCCTAGAGGTACCGGTGGTCTTGGATGGGATTACAGGTCATATGCAAGAAACAACATTGGTTTCTACGAACCAAGAGACATAACTGAGGCCACAGAAAGATACATTGAGGAGCATGATTACGTTAATACTGATAAAATTGCAGTTTGGGGCTGGTCGTATGGTGGGTTTGCCACATTGAAGACCCTCGAATTTGATGAAGGTCAGGTCTTCAAGTATGGTATGGCAGTGGCACCAGTGACTGACTGGCATCTTTACGATTCTATCTACACTGAGAGGTACATGGGGAACCCAACTGTGAAAGACTTGAAATCATACAAGGACTCCAAGATTGCTAACATTGACGCATTCAAGAGTGTCAACAGGTTCTTGATCATGCATGGAACAGGCGACGATAACGTGCACTATCAAAACACATTGCAACTCCTGAACCAGTTTGACATTCACAGTGTTGAGAACTATGATGTTCACGTGTTCACCGATTCCGATCACTCAATCACTCATGACAATGCAAACACTATCGTATACGACAAATTGTACAATTGGCTCGGAGAAGCGTTCTTCTCCTAGTCGTCATCGACGCAGTCACATAATAGTGTTCATTCAATCATTCATAAAATATGTACTATATAATCAATACACAGTTTTTCTTTGTTCCATCATGGTCTAGATTTGTTGACGGTACCACAGTGGTCACAAGTTCTCAATTTGATGTCGCTATCGAACTTATCAATGGCAGCCTTGACCTGAGTACCCAAATCATGACAGTGGAAACTTTCTTCGTGGCAGATTTCCTTGCACTCTTTGCAATACCATCTCATTTGGTCCATCATAGTGTCTGGCCTATCCTGCTCAAGAACTACACCGACTGTATTTGCAAATCTGACCGGACTGTGAGGGGTATCTCCTGGCAAGAGGAATGATTCACCCTCTTTAATTGGGATGTCTCTAAATTTCCCATCATCAACCACTTTTAACAGCATATCTCCCTTAAACTGGTAAAACCACTCAGGGGTCTGGTTAATATGGTAGTCGGTTCTCTCATTGGGACCACCGACAATCATCACAGTGAACCCACCTCTCTGTAAACAGAAATTGTTGACTGGAGGCTGTAACTTGTCTTCATTCTCAGCAATCCATTTCTGAATGTTGATGGGTGGACCCAATTTAGATAAGTACCTTCTCTGTGGCACTAATGGTCTCCAGCTTCTTTTGATTGCAAGGCGGAACATATTTGCTTAATTGTGTATTCTTTTGTGCAGTTCGTATCGGTCCGTTTCGAGTTCCGAGTCGTTATAAGAGAAACTTTGAGATATGACACCATTTCACACTTCACTTCAGTTGGTAACGGTCCCGCGGCGAGCGATAGTGTGCGAAATTTCGGGGCTCAGCTCTCAGCCATCACACGGCTTTATTGCCTATCGCCGACTATCGCCGATCGATTGGCAGTACTGTCGACATGATTTGCTCGTCAACTCATTGAAGGCTGGGATCGGGGACTGAAGGGGCTGAGTTTGTGGATAGTTGCTGCATATTCTTAGCAAATCAACCTAGGAGACACAAATCGGATCATAACTAGATAGTCTCAAAAATGGCAGGCAGTACTAGTGGGATCATTGCGGGGATGAACCCTTTGCAATACTCATCAGGATCTCCATACACTATTTTTTTCTTCCAGTTAATTGTCATCTTGACAATAGCACAACTGTTGAACGTGCCTTTGAGCAAAATAAGACAACCGAGAGTCATTTCCGAGGTATTGACGGGTATCATACTTAGTCACACCGCTCTTGGGCGTATACCGAACTTCACCAAATACGTTTTCCCTGATGAATCCATCCCCGATTTGACTTTGGTTGCAAATATAGGCATTTGCTTGCTAATGTTTATTGTTGGCTGCGAAGTTGACGTCCAGTTTATCAAAAAGCATATGGTGACGGCCATCTCTGTTGGTTTGTTCAATATGGCTGTTCCTTTTGGCTTGGGATGTGCATGTGCAGTCGGGCTATGGAAGGATTATAGGGAGAAGGTGGAAGATTTGCCTGAGATCAAGTTTACAACATTCATGGTCTTTATCGCAGTTGCAATGTGTATTACTGCCTTTCCTGTGCTTGTCAGAATCTTAACCGAACTCCGACTTGTGAAAGATAGAGTCGGTACAGTTGTTTTGGCTGCGGGCATTACCAACGATTTACTTGGATGGGTCCTTCTTGCCTTGAGTATTACCCTTGCTAACTCATCTCAATCTCTTGTCACATTGTACATAGTACTTGTTGCATTGGGTTGGTGTATATTCATATGCTACCCTGTGCGAATTGCTCTTGATTTCTTTCTGACTCGAATACTGAAAGAGTTCGACAATCCCAACACTCCCTCACGATTAGCGATGACAATCATACTCATGATGATGTTTGCATCGGCTTTCTTCACAGATATTATCGGTGTCCACCCAATTTTTGGTGCTTTCATTATGGGATGTATTGTGCCTAGAAAAAACGATTATGTTATCAGTTTGACATCCAGAATTGAAGATTTGGTTAACATCATCTTCATTCCCGTTTATTTCGCAGTGGCTGGACTTGAGGTCGATTTGGGTCTTTTGACTCAGGGATTGGATTGGGGATGGGCTATCGGTCTCATTGCTATTGCTATGGTAGGTAAGATCTCTGGCGGAATGATTGCAGCTAAACTCAGAGGACTATACTGGCGAGAAAGCTTAACTGTCGGTGTTCTTATGTCATGTAAGGGTATCGTCGAAATTGTTGTTTTACAAGTTGGGTTGAATGCACACATCATTTCTAAGAAAACCTATGCCATGTTCATTTTTATGGCTATTGTTACCACGTTCCTGACCACCCCTTTGACAATTTACTGTTACCCGAACTCCTACCGAGAGCAAGTTATCATTTGGATTGCGGAAAAGAACAAACTGGACGTACATGAAAAGGATACATCACACTCTGAGAGTGATGATGCTAATGTCGATATTCCAGTCACAACAGACGTCACTCTCGAAGATATAAAAAATTACAAAATCGGAAAACTCATCCTTACTGTTGATGATGTGGAAAGTTTATCAACGGGTTTACTGGTGTTGGATTTGTTTTTGGAAAACTTCAAGATTCCGGTGCATACCATAAACCTAAAAACATTAACCGAAAGAACAGCAGATGTCTTACATGCATCCATGATGAACGAGAGATCCACGAACCACGATTTTAACTCACTGAATTCTTTGCTCAGCATTTTCAAGATATTTTGCCATTATAATAGGATACCATTCAGTTCTGAAATAATATACTCGTTACCAGAAAATTATCTCGAAACTCTTTTTGACAATTCATATTTCAGGTGGGACGACTTTCTGGTATTGTCGATAACGCAAAAGCAATATTCCATAGAGTACATAACTCAGACAATTAGCACTGGTAAAAGCTTCAACTATAAGAAGGGCTTGTTTATCAACAACACCCAAGACATTGAATCAAATTGTGAATGTGATGACAGCTTGCAGAAGCAAGTGATAATGGAAGATCCAACCGAACGGAAGGAGAAGGAAGCGGCAAGTTTCCTATCTGAGAACACATGCATGAATCCTTCGTCATTGCACGTGAGGAGCGTGACAATTTACATCAGCAACGGTGCGCTTTCTGAAAACGACACTATGGGCATGAGATTATTTGATATACTCATAAGGGGGAAAGATTTGCATAGTGCAAAGGTGGTCTTGAACAACATTGATAACGACTCTAAAACTGGCGACTTGATCAATTCATGGGTGGAGTATAACTCAAATTCCTTCAAGAACATTGATATTTCAATCGTCAATAAAACAAATAAATTAGGAAAGATCGAGACGGGAAAATCTATTGGAACTTTCTTGGCCGGCGACAATGATAAACATGCCACGTTGGATCGTCTAGTGATTGTTTCCATTGGAGAAGAGGATGACGTTGGTATTGTCACCGAACTCGTGAAAAGTCACGAAAAGGTCATAGTTTTGTTTTAGAATACGATATTTTGCTTATATAATACATACAACTTTACCCGATGCCTTCGATGTACCAACTCTGTGAAGGGCTAAATCATACTGGGTCCATCCACGGAATATGCTGTCGATAGGTGTTTGAAACTCTTTAGCTTCCCACATTTTCCTGATGGCCGAAGAAAGAGTCGGATCGTAGCTGAGCTTGAATGAATAAATAGGAAACTTGAAATACCCAAACGCATAAAGAACAGCATATTTTACAGCTTCGTAATTTGGAAGGATGACTGACCATATGCTGCAAGAATACAAGTTCATTGCGTTCACACCGTAAACAGTGCAATAAGCGCCGCCCTCGTTTGGATCTTTGAGAATGAGATGAAGATATTCCATGTAAGAATAATTTCTGACACAGTCAACTATGATGTCGAACTTTCCATGTAATTTAACAAATTCCAAAATATCATTAACATTATGTGCATCACCATCAGTGTAGTTGATAGTGATATCTGCACCGCTTTGTTCAAGTCTCTGTTCGGATCTCGAAGAACAAGTGACGACAACTTTAGCTGCACTCATATATTTCTTGGCAAATTCAACTGCATAAGAACCGACTGATGTTCCTGCGCCAATAATGAATACCTTCTTGCCTTCCAACGCACCTTCAACGCTCTCTTTGATGCGATGGCTATCACCCTTATGTAAACCATATTTGAGAATACCATAACCAGTAGCGGCAACACAAGGTGTCGATGCAGCTTGCTCAAAAATCATTCCATCCGGAATGTTATCACAGAAAATGTCTTTTGTAGGATCCACCACGATGTATTCCGAAAAAGTACCATTGATGCTCATCGGTGCAAGTCTGTAACCGTAAACTGAATCACCTTGGCTAAATCGAGACTTTTCTCCAGCTTTGACGACGATTCCGGAGTAATCACCACCAACAACCTTTTGTCTCGAACCTAGGAAGGGGAGACTAAACCTCAATAAAAGAACATCAATTGGGTTGATAGAGACTGCTTTGACACGTACCAGTATTTGATGCTCATTGATATCAACTGGAATGGGTATTTTCGAAATTGAGAGATCCCAAGAACTTCTGTAACAGAGCGCTCTGCTCATAAGTTTCCCCTTGACAACGGGTGAGTCGAAATGTAATCCACTATCGCTCATCTGATCTTAATACTCAATGAGAATGATTGTGTGGTGCTTAACAGAACTCTAGTCAAAACCTCTTCATTTACAGAAAGAAGTAACAGATATCTGAAACTTCGCTAGCAAGTACCATCTCCACTAATAAACCCCTCATCCACCAATCGCAACCTGTTTGGTGGATGATCGTTAAAGCTAGTGAAACTGTACCAATTTAAGGTAATCAGCCGATCGCGGAACGCGCCCTATAGTCTTGCGATTGAGATTGAGAGATGATTTCTGCACCCCGGATCCCGGAAGTTCGGCAACAAGCAACAAGCACGATCAGATGATTTTTGAGGGTCATATGGCAATGGTAGACTCTGGTCGTGAGCTTCATTCAATTCTTACATTTGCACGTGAATTAGTTTCATAACTGAAGTAGGGTGTAGGATATGCAGCATTTTCCCGTTAAGATCGTTACAGTTTACAGTTTATAGATTATAATTGCCTTGATTTTAGGTGCTATAACAAAATTTTGATGAATGGCTATGAGCCTATAAGGTGCCACTCACTTACAACTTACAACGTACAAACAACTTTTCCTGACGCTTTGGATGTACCGACTTTTTGAAGTGCGGCGTTGTAGTTCTCCCAGCCATTGAGAATGCTATCGATTGGAGTGTGAAGCTTCTTTGCTTCCCACATCTTGTTCATCGCAGGAGCTGCAGTTGAATCATATTTCAACTTAAAAACATGGTTTGGGAATCTGGATACACCAACTGAATATTTTAATGACCGTTTGATAGAATCGAAGCTTGGTAAGACCAATGACCAAACGCTGCAAGTGAATAGATTCATTGCGTTGATACCGTAAACTGTACAGTATGCACCATTTTCTGTCTTGGGATCTTTCAAAATGTAGTTCAAGCTATCCAAGTATGATGTATTACCGACACACTCAATGATGATATCAAACTTTCCATTAGCTTCAACGTATTTCAGTATTTCGTTTATGTTCTGCAAGTCACCCTTTCTATAGTCAACAGTAACATCTGCACCTGAATCCATGAGTCTTTTCTGTGATCTCTCTGAACAAGTGACAACGACTTGATCAGCCTTCATGTAGTGCTTCGCAAATTGCACGGCAAATGAACCAACGGAAGTACCTGCCCCAATAATGAAAACTTTCTTGCCTATCAAAGCATTTTCGACGTCCTCGTTCAATCTTGTACTGTCACCCTTGTGTGCACCAAACTTAACGATTCCATAACCTGTTGCTGCAACGCATGCGGTAGCAGCTGCATTTTCAAAGGACATACCCTCTGGGATACTCTCGCATAAAATGTCCTTCTTTGGAGTAACAATAATGTATTGTGAGAAGGTACCATCAATACTGAATGGCGCTAATCTATAACCATAAACAGAGACGCCAGTTTCGAAGCCGGATTTATTACCAGCTTTCACAATAGTACCTGCGTAGTCACCACCAACAACTTTAGTCTTGGAACAAAAAAAGTAAGAGCTCATTCTGAGAAAAAAAGCGTCGATGGGGTTGATGGACACCGCTTTGACGCGGACTAGCAACTGATCATCACGGATTGCAATTGGAATGGGGATTTGTGTTACTGAGAGGGTTGACGACGTCGTGTACGTGAGAGCATCAGACATCAACATTCCATCGACAACCGGGCAATCATATTCTGATTTCATATTTGACATATTCATTCCTTTGGATGTATGCTTATTTGTAGTGCTTGTTTGTTACCCTATTCTCTTTCCCTCATTCGGATATGGAAATGCAGGGTCCCAACTCTCACTAGGACAAAAGGATGGTGGGCGCTTAAATACGTCCCTTCGATGAGGGATTGAATTTGGCATAACCGTACGGTGAGTGTTGTCGATCACTGATCAGCGGATAAACTTCATGGCATCCAAAATATCCGGAACGCATATGACGGATAATGGAGTTAGCGCTCGTTGAAAAAGATTCATGTGCACATGGGGTGCAGTTATTGTCGGAAGGACTTAAGCAAACCCCGCTGAAACGGACGGAATTAGGCCAGTGACGGAGAACGGAATTCGGGGGAGAGCTGAAAAAAAATCCCGTACACATTACGTCAGCAGCACGCTAGCATGATTCCCAAGTTGGCCAAATTATTCAGATTCGGGACTTTCCTTCCTTCAGCTGCACCAGAGTACCACAGGACCGCATCCTTTGCCCATATCTAACAGAACAAGATTCAGCCATGCAGCGGCAGATCCAGAAGAATGTCTTTGAGACAACTAACAAGAAACTTATGTACTTGCAATCTCCCCTAAAGCGAGCGTATCCACCATCAGGACTGACAGTATCGACACTCTTAACGAACAACAGAACGCATAAGCAGCGAGTGTTATGCGCGTATCGTAACATGGTTCGAATGGTACGATATTTGCAAGTTCACACATTTCTGAAAATGTCGTTCATGCATATGCTCAAGATGAAAGTGAGACAAGATTACAATTGCAAACGACAATTGTTACTGCCATGCGTCACTACTGTGAGGGACCTCACCAATGGTGAAATGTACGAGAGGCTTGTCAATACTGTGAATTTTGTGCACAATGCCACATTAGACGACCCTGAGAAGAATAATACTGATAGACCTGTGTCAGCTGAATTCAAGATACTCAAAGGTTTGATCCAATATGAAATGACCAAATCACTACCGCCAACGTTGAGGGGTAAATTGAAGAGTAAGTTTTTCACGCTGGAAGAACACAAAGAAATGAGAGCATCTGAGAAAGCATGGGCCATGAGTACATGTGGTCTTCAACTCGATCTAAAATCTGACATAATGAGAGAAAACGTATGGTGGATTGATCACGAAAGAGGACTCCTACGGAACGAAGTGTGGTTGGATCATCTCACCGAAATTCAAGGTATGAAGATCGTGCCATTTGCCGAACAAATGGTATATGCCCTCATACAATATGAAAAATCTGTAGTCATGTTTAGCGAAGAAGTGAAGCTTTTAGTCTGAATACAGTATTGGTGGAATGAAACAATTGATAATATGTAGAAAATGCTATAAAAGGTACAATAAAACGTTATAAATGGACTAGAAAAAAGTATGAATTATGAATTACAAAACAGGCATTGTAGACAGAACTGAAAAAAATTTGACAAAATTTTGAAATGGACATGGAATTGAATTCCTTCTAAAGTTGAGCGTAGATAATTGAGTTTGGATTACCAACCAAGAGAGCTCTTCACGTTGATTGGTGCTGAAATCTCAGGTACGGATTTCGGTTGATCATTCTTGAGTCTCATGATGTTTAACAAATGAGAGAATGACCCAGTACCAAAGTTGCTTGAGATGCGACCTGACCTATCAATATCCGACGAAGTCTCGAGTCTAACGTCTCCTTGAGAGCCATTATAGCTGAGCTTCTCCCTTGGATAATGACCACTGAAAGAAGAGTCCGTATCGTTACCATTATCACCCTCTGCAGATAAAGCAGCTTCCTTTGATCTTCTAATTCTTCTTCTGAGCAGGTAGATGACACCATAAACATAAAGAATGAAACCAACAATACTACCAACAACAATACCAATGATAACTCTTTTATCCTTCATAGTTTTAGCTCTCGCTGTGGCAGATGAGGATAAAGCATGAGAGTCAATCGAACCTAAAGATTGTAAGATTCTGCTTTGTGCAGTATCCGGGCTATTAGAATCTGTGCCACTATCACCCGAGGAGGACTGCATATTTGCCTGATCCAGAGTTTTGATAAGACCATCAACAGGAATCTTAGGGTCAATTAATTCAGCCAACGATGCTGCGGTGACGTCAGTATTATTGTAGATACAGGAAGATGGGTCTAAAACCAGTGATTGTAGCTTTGAAAATTCAGACTTCAAAAAGTAAATCTCGGCAACAGTGATGATGTATTCAACTTCATGAGATGTGTATGGAACCAACTTCTTAACAATTACCGAATTGCTATCCAAGTCTGGGAATGCATTGAGCAGCACTTTTGGCAAGTATTCAAAGATTTGAGCAGATGCAAGAGCATGTTCCACAATGAAAGCGTAATTCAAAGCTTGTTTGAATCCAATACTAACCAACTCGTAATCTGGAAGCTCTGAAACAATAGCTGTTGGCATGATAGCCTTTGGCAACGGTGTGGTTGTGGTTGTCTCCAAAGTAGTTGCGGTGTTGGTAGGAGCTGTGTTGGTCTCAGCAATAATGTAAGTTGGAAGCCAAGATTTAACAGCTCCAGTTTGTGTTGTTCTACTGGAAGGTGATTGTGGAGACTGCGTTGGTTGTGATTGCACTGGAGCGGGTGCTGGTTCAGGAGCAGCAGTTGTCAATACAGTTGACCACGTTTGAGAATTGAAAGATGGTGCTGGTTGAGTCATTGGCACACCACTGTAGTTAGAGGATGGTTCAGGCTCGGATGTAGTAGTTGAGGTTGAAGCTATCGATTCCAATGTTGCAATTGATTCCTCAGAAGATGCTGTCACTTTAGCAGGCGTGGATGTGGACGTTGAAGTACTCTTACCATCAGAGTCGGCAGAGTCTGTAGACTCCTCCATTGGAGATGCACTACTGGAGACAACTTCCGCAGTAGAGGTGCTTTCTTCAGGAGTTGATGAAGCAACAACATCAGTGGAAGTAACGGCGGTGGTCGGAGTAGTATTATTCAAGACATCAATTGAAGTAGCTGAACTCGTCGTTACAGCGGGACTAGCCTCGCCAATTGTCGAAGAGGATTCGGTGGAAGATGTAGCAGTCACAATGCCAGCAGGTGTTGTAGAACTCAATGTTGCAGTATCCTCAACACCACTCAAAGTAGTTGACGGAAGATCAGTTGATGGTGACGAAGTTGGAATGACAGCATCAGTTGAGGATGTCAGAGCTGGAATGATTGGATCAGTTGAGGGTGAAGAAGTTGGAATGACCGCATCAGTTGAGGACGTCAGAGCTGGAATAACTGTATCAGTTGAAGATGGTAGATCTGGAATGATTTGATCAGTTGACGTCGAGCTTGCGATTGGTTCCACAATTGATTCAGAAGCTGAGGAAATGGATGAGTCGGTAGGTAAAACCACTGGTGAGGAAGTTGAATCTGGAGTAAACACGGGAACTGGCGCAGGAGTTATAGTTGACGTTGACGTTGATGTTGGAGGAAGAACTTCAGCGGTTGTATCAACAGGCAGCGTTGAAGCTGAAGAGCTTGTCTCGATTGATGAAGTTTCTGCAGGTAAAATAACACTGGTTGTAGATGAGGTGGCAACAGGTGTTGGCACTATTTTCGGTGCCGGAGCCTGTGTTGCAGTTGTCAGAGATGATGTTGATGTTGATGATGCTGATGAAGTTGATGTAACTGCATCGTCTGTTGGTGACACATCACTGGTAGTGGTTGAAGAGCTAGTAGTCGCGTTATCGGTAGCGACACTTGAAGATGATGTGGCAACCACAAGCGCATCTGACGATGCCGATGTTGATGAGTCGGAAGCAGTTCCAATGGATGGGTCAGCTGAAGTTGCATCAGTGGCGCTCGCGCTAGCACTAGATGTAAGAGCAAGAGAAGCAAGAGCAAAATCATCAATAGCAACCACAGATGAGGAAGAAGTAAAAGTAGTAGCAACGTTATTGATAACGTGCGCACTAGCCTGTGGATCTGCTGAAGCTGATGATGATGATGACGTTGCTGTCGATGTTGTTGGGTCTGCTGGGTCTGCTGGGTCTGCTGGTGCTGGTGCTGGTGCTGGTGCTGGTGCGTTGGGCGTCGATGGATCAGATGAGACTGCAGGAGTTGGTGTTGTTGTGTCTGCTGTAGATACTACTATAGATGCAAACTGTACTCCTGCGTAGGGGTCTATGGACACTGTATCTGTAGGAGCAGCGGCTGGTGTGGACTGATAGTTGACTCCGTTTGATGCAGTATTAGCGTTTGCTGCGGGGGTAGTTGCTGTTCGGGCAGCTGGGGGAGTCCAGACTATATGTTGCACTGTTTGTTGCGTCTTTTGAGTGTTTTGGGTATCTTCACTTGGAACTGCTTCTGGGCCTTGAGCAGATTCGGGTGTTTGTGCTGTTGGAGATGGGGCATCTGCTGTTTGCGCTTCTGCCGATTTTGGAGGAGGATCGGACCACGCAGCAGCTGCTGCCGATGTTGCTGATGTAGTATCAGCTGGAGCTGGAGCTGGAGCTGGAGCTTCTGCCGATTTTGGAGAAGGATCCCACCAAGCAGCTGCTGCCGATGTTGTTGATGTTGATGACGTATCAGCTGGAGTTGGAGCTGGGGCTTCTGCCGATTTTGGAGAAGGATCCCACCAAGCAGCTGCTGCCGATGTTGTTGATGTTGATGTAGTATCAGCTGGAGCTGGAGCTTCTGACGATTTTGGAGAAGGATCCCACCAAGCAGCAGCAGCAGTTGTTGTTGATGACGTATCAGCAATGACATTGGATTCTCCTTCAGAATCCTTTGGATCAGAAGCAGCAGCAGGTGCTGACCATGGTGTTTCTGAGCTCGTTACTTCGTCAGAAGAGGTTGGTGTCGGTGTCGGTGTCGGTGTCGGTGTTGGTGTTGGAGATGGTGTTGGAGATGGTGATGGAGTCGAGGTAGTTGTGGACGTTGACGATGTCGTTGGTGTCTCTTCTACGATCGAACTCGACGATGTTGTATCCACGCTTTGGGTAGTAGTGGTGGGATTGTTGACAACATTTCTAGCGGAATCAGCATTGACCAGATGAGACAGTAATAAGAGGGGAATTGCCAAAGACTTCAGAGGTATGTTGGATATCATAATTGTATTTTTTCTGAAGCTGGATAGGGATTGAGCTATGATAACGATTGAATGGAGTGGGTGTCGCTATGTTAGATGGGGAGGGGTCGATAACTTAGTGAGTATAAGAGAGGTGAATTGTTCCTTCGAAACTGTAGTGAGTGGATTGCAAACGACTGTCTTAGTTGCTAGCAGGAAGCCGAATTGCAGGTGTAATGGAAAGCAAGAAGCAAATCCGTCGTCGTTATGTGTCGAATTTGAGAATCCTGTTAAACGGAGGAAGTTGAGTGGTTGCGATGCTTTGCTTTGCTTTGGTTTAATCTGTTGTGCGTCCAGATCCTTGCGGTGTGCTTGTGCGTGAGTGGTTGCTGATGGCAATGCACAACTGTATCTGTGTGCCTGGCTGTCTGGCTGTCTACGTTTGGGTCTATTATGACAGTGTTTCCTGATGCGTTCAATACTCAGCCCTGTGGTAGGTGGTAGCGTGTTCCCAAATCGTGAGCTCCCGGACGATTCCCCTTTCGAGGCGGGTCCAGTCCAAAATCCAAAAATTCAAAAATTCAAAAATCAAATTTTTCCAACCTTTTTTCGAAGTCTCCGAAACAAAAACACGCGCAGTCCGGTCCAGACCCAATTGGGCAACAGATTGCTATAAAAAGGCCTGAGCATGAATTACTGAAGTACAGACAGCACCAGCTGTATATACGCGGTACGCGTCTACGCTCGAAGCTCGAAGTATAGCAAAATAGGCACTGTGCAAGCTACTGTGTGTATATATGTATGGGCCCAGTATTGAAGATGTATTACCGGCGTGTGTGTACCAGCAAGACTTCGTTTGCTAGCTATACGCGTGCCTAGCGATGCGGTCCATGTCTCGGGTTGCAGGGCAACCAATTCGGCGTGTTGCATTGTTCTGCCGCTTCGCTGAAGCGCGTTCCTGCGTAAGCGGCAGTTTTGGATTGTTTCCCGCTTCAATGCAAGAAATTAATAAGCGAGCGTTTAGCGCGTTTTCCCAAATCGGAAGGAGCACGCGAGCGGCGACGCGTCGGTGGAAGCACTTTTTACATTTGCCCAATACGGCAGGTTAGCCGGTCAGCCTCTATCAACTTTGAGAGAGCTAGCTAGAGATTACGTGACTGCGAGCAAAGACCAAATCAGACACCGGAGACCCGAATGACGAATGACGGCTGTTCCTGCTTGTCTTCCTCGGCTGCTCACATAGCACTCGGATACACCTCTACACAGACATGTCTTCCAGCTACTCGAAATTAGACGCACAATCAGATCCCTTCGCAGACAATGCCCACTTCCAGATAGACGATAATGACGACGATGACATTAACTTGAATATCAATCCGGACACTTTCCCATCAGCACCGGCATCTACGTCTCCCACTCCTACACCCACTCCCGCTCCTGCAGAATACTCCATTCCACAACCCAAATTGAAAAAGACTTATGAGGGTGGTCTCATATCGCTCAATTACTACAGGCAGTTTTTTGACTTGAATACAGCTCAATTCTTCAGAAATTGCATATCCAGCATGAACCCAATCTCGAAACCCTCTGCGGACGAATTCAATGAAGTGGGAGATTTATATGGTTCCGTGTGGATCACCGCGTCTCTCATATTTCTACTATTCTTTTGCAACTCCTTTGCAAGTTTACTCAGCGGTTGGTTCTTAGGAATTGATTTACAGACTTTGAACATCAACTATTTCAAAATGATAGTCTCATCGATAAACTTACTATATGGTTACAGTATACTGACTCCACTTGTTCTCTATCTACTACTCAAATTTTACTACAAAACTCTTTTCCTTGTCCCATTGACGAAACTTATCTCCATATACTCATATGCAAACTTACTATGGACTCCAGCTGTGCTACTTTCCATCTTTAGAGGATTGCTAGTGAATCACAATACTCTCGATGCAGTGTTGAAATGGTCATGTATCCTTGTCGGTGCTCTCATGAGTGGTTGTTCCATCATCTATAAGTTGAAAGCTTATTTCTCATCCATCTTTGGTGAGGAAGATAAGAAGTCAATGTATATTTTGCTAGCCTTACTTACATTGGCGCATTTGGGATTCACATTAGGTGTGAAATTCTGTTTCTTTGGGAAACTTTAGCGCATATAGTATAACAATTATTAACCAGCCTTTATTATTGGTCCCTGAGGCAAAAAACAAACAATAATTCTTAAGCGAGGAAGTAACAATACAAAAACAAAATCTAAACAAAATTTCCACTGTAGAAACAGTATCAGAACCAATTACATATCCTATAGTTGGTATCTGAAATTGACATTCTCCTTGTCTGTCAAATCAGCGAACTCTATGTTCTCAATGTGTGGAATTTCGATCAAACCTTCAGCAAACATCTTATCTCTTCTTCTGTTTTCTCTCCAGTAATTAAAATACAAGCACAAAATGAAGAAGATGGATGCCGCATAGCAAACAACCATGGAGATTTGACCTCCTGTGTAATTTGGTGCCTGTGAAGCAATGAAAGTCTGTGGACCAATCAAGTTACCCACACAATATCCAATTAAATATAACGCATTCACGGTAATCTTCTTGGTGTGACCAGCAACATTAGAAGTAAAACATGAAAGACAGCAAATCATACCGACTGGTGAGAGCGACATTAAGTAATATCCCGCAAGTCTAGCGTTGGGACTCTCGGTGGCAAATGCAAGCATACATGCAGAGACAGTGGTGACTAACATGGCAAATGCGGCAATTGCTAACTTATGCTTGAAGTATTTTTGTGTTAATGCAAATAAAATGCATCCAACCAACTCCACGGCTCCACCAGGCATGTTCATGAGCAAACTATCAAGAGATGAATATCCAAATGAGTCCTTAAGTAAAATAGATCCAAAATTTGTTAATGCACCGTTTGGAATATCTGCAGCGAGAGCAAATAAGAAGTAAAACCAAGTGTTAATATCTAACAATGCCTCTTTCAATTGGTGCACTTTAAAATGCTTGTTACCAAAACCTTGGTTATTGGACTTGATTCTAATGACAACTTGCTTCTTCTGAACATCATTCAAAAACCACGCCTTCACTGGAATATCTGGCACATGGAACAAAATCATGAATCCAACACTAATAGTCATACAACCGACAACGATAAATAAAACTTTCCAAGCTTCCATGGTGTATTGATCCGCACGCGTTGCTAGACCATAAGCAATGGAACTACCCATGATGGTACCAAATCCATTACAAGAAAACCAGAATGCAGTTCTCAAAAATTGTTCATCTGCTCTATACCATTGACCAGTAATGATGACCATAGCGGGAGTGATTGCAGATTCGAAAGCACCTAACAACGTTCTCAACGTAGTGAAACCGGCATAATTTGAAGGAGTCGCATGAAGACAGAGGATTACACCCCACACAATGACGAATGTAGATGCAACTTTTGCAACGGGAAATCTCTGAAGAAGCATACTAATTGGGAATTCAAACGCCAAGTAACCAAGATAGAAAGCAGATCCCGTCCATGAGTACTGATCCCCTTGCATATTGAAGTATGTTCTCAAACCCATGATTGCAGCATAACCAGATGACACTTTGTCCATAAACTGCAATGAGTATAGGAGACAAATCAATGGTAATAAGAAAATGTCGATTCTTCTCAAAAGAGTTTTATTCTCCTCCGGGGTAAGCTCGACATCCTCGGCATCCAATGCATATTTCATAGCTTCGTCGACATCACCTGTGATGTCAACAATTCTACCATCTATAGAGACGACATGTGAGAGCACTTGGTGTGTATCGATGTTTTCTTTGGAGAATGTGGAGTGAAGCTCCACATTCACATTCACGTTGTCCTTCTCAATGTCAGACATAATAGTGGAGGGTGTCTAGTCGGTTAGGAGTTTGGAGTTGGTCTAGTGCGATCACATTAATAAGGATGATGCAGGATAAGCTTACTTTCTCACAACCGGCACCTGTGTTGTTTTTAAACTCACTTGCAAACATGTCTGTGAATGTGGTGCACATGGTCTGTTCATTGGCACAGGGGGGTTCGAGCGTATAGAATCACACTGATAAGAGATAAGAACTTCGGAGCGCGCTTAAAATCTTCGAACTGATAAGAACCCGCAGGTTCACATGAGTTTTCTCAGGCGCATACAGCTTGCAAACTCACGTCTTCCAGCTGATATATGCGCCAGCTTCTAGCAAATCGAAGTTAAGCAAGTAAACTTCATATACGTTATCTACCTCACATTCATATAGCTCTAATGCATATATATTATAGCCTTACGACTTCGGCCCCGATACCCCCGCCAAGCCGGTGCACAACGTATTAACGAAGAACTATTCAAATAGATTTCCTTCAAGTACTCTTCAATAAATGTAGAGCATATAGAAACATGTGGTCGTTATAAAATATTTTTATCGCAACTTCACTCATTCAACTTCAAGTAGTACGCTCAGTGCAAGATCTTCAAGGCCATCCCTATCCATGCTTGAGCGGTAGTGTATTGTATGTGCTCCTCTACTAGCGCGATGGGACGTGTAAGACGAAGTGTTTCAGCTGTTAAATACAAAAGCTCAAAACAACACACGTGTGTTTCTTTGTTGCAAGCTGTTTTGTATGCATAAGCTGGGATGACACTAGTGCATGATAAGCTGTCTACCTATTCTGACAATAGCTAAGCTAGCTCGCTCGACTCGCGACTCGACCGACGGCTAATACCTAAATAGGGAATTGTGGCGCTTATCGCAGATTTTTATCGCGCGTGTAGGTAGCAAACCCGTCTTTCGGCCGAAACGATACCTGGAACATGCAGAACGTATCGATATGGGCCTGAAACAGTAATCCCGCCAAGGTCGGGTTCACTCGTGAGCTAGATATATTCGAGCTCACTATTATAAGCTCTCAGGCATAATATCGATATGAGCAATAGAGTTCAGACTCTAAGTAAACCCTTGCATGGTATAGGAGGTTATTGGCTCTCTAGTCTTAATTGGAGGTACAATGTGCGGAACAAAAATGTCTCCGCAAAAACTGATCGAACGCCATGTAATTCAACTACTAGGACGGTGGGAGCTTACAAAATCAGTTCTAATCCAAAAGAAAGCAGTAATATTTCACAATATACTGACAACATTGATCAACCAAATCAAATAATGTTAATCACTGCGATATATTTGGATCGTTATATATAACGTCCTCTTTTTTCTAATGCACAAATTAGTGTGCCTTGGCTTTGGGTGATTACCATTACACTTCTTCACACATATTTTACGTCATGAAATCCTTTCTTTTGTTGAAGTCCAACTAGTGTCTGAGTAGTATCCATATTAAATATGGTTTTCTGTATTAAAAAAAAGCTACAAAAGCTTTATAAAGTACTAGAAAAGATATGTAGTACTGAGGTAGTGTAGCTGAGGTGGAAATATTGGTTCTTATAAATGTGAATTTTGGAAAGTGAGGAGTTTTCACTGGGGGGAAAAAGAAATCACTGTTTTAATCTATTGATCAAAACAATGCATACCTCAAAATCTTCTGAGGAATATTTATTCGCTAGTTTTGATAATCTAGACTTGAGATCTTCTAGCTCTCATACGATAAGTCAGTTTTGGCTTAAACCATCACTTTCAATATCTTTGACCAATGGTGAAATATTTTAGGTCTTCCTAATGAATTCGAATGTTCTCAGGATATCTATATGCGGTACAACTAGTGCTGGTTGGTTACTGTCTTTATGTAAATTTCAAACAGATGACAGCGATAGCCTAGCCTGCTCCGAGTTCTTAATTGGGTAAGGATACAATTGTAAGAAGACTAGATGTGGTTATCGATACATACTTCAGCTGCTGAAGTCTAACTATCCTAAGTGTATTATCCATCTCAGATATACTAATGAAAAAACTCGTTGTTATATAAAACTAAGTAAATAAACCAACAACTACATCGTAATTTGATAACCAATAAAAAAGAGAACGTGAAGATTAGCTTCCAGCGGGAAGCTTCTTACTTTTGAAGATTTGGCTGTTCACATCACAAATCATACTAGTTCACCTAATTTGGCAACACAACGTAACGTCCGCTTATGCACGTGGGTTACCCCTTGCTGAGAAGCGGGCTTTTCTGCTTGTGTACGAGAGTATTGAACTCACACCTTTTCAACATCAGCACTCTTGGAGGGTGTATTTTTTAGCATTAGATATTATGTGAAAGGTTTATAGTATACTTATTAGTAATCTTTGCAAGAGATTAGAAATTATTACTTTCAATAATGAAGCCGATGTAATAATCAAAGATTTTAGGGGATTTTTTTTTTTTTCCATATTAATGTGTTAGCTACAGTTATTTATAAAAGGTACATCCTCCCTAGTATGAATGTGATTACTATAGGCACATTAAGAGGCCAAGGTTCGTAAGTTGGAAGTGGGAAAGGGGGATGATCACGTGATACACTGGGTATAGAAATAAATAATGTCCTTAAAATAAACAGAAAGCACGAGTAGCTCAGTGGTAGAGCAGCAGATTGCAAATCTGTTGGTCACCGGTTCAAACCCGGTCTCGGGCTTTTATTTTTGTTTGCTGTCTTTTTGAGGCACACATGTGGTAAATTAACTGGCTGACTCTGTTGGTGTGATATTAAAGCGTGATTGCTCGGTTACTTGCTGCACCATTGTTGATGTTTTCTCCATCGGCTTTTCTGTCAATACAAGGCCCTTCACGTACAGATTATGCTCCCACGAATAAGTAAGATTATTGAACTCAATTGACTACTTGCCCTTGAAACAGCCTAGCGAAGCAACCATTTCAAGTATCTAAAAGAGATCCCTCACAATAAACAATAGAAAGATAAGCAGATAGATAGTAAAAAACAATATGAAGTACATTGATGAGTTTGACATTGACCTGGTCAACCAGGCACTTACCTTTAATACCACAGATATGCACATTCAAGGTACATGTGATTTATTCACAACGAAACCTGTTGGTGCTGATAGAAAGCTTTACAAAGTTTTAGGAAAACTGTATAACTCCAATGAAGAAGAAGCCGATACCAGCATGCATAATGAAGAGGACTACCGAAAACAAGGTCGACAAAACTCAAATTCTTCTGCTCATTCGATTCAATCAGCAAAATCTAGTGAAGGTTTGAGTTCACAGTTCATGCAGCTCAAAAACCGGTCATTTTCATACTCATATACAAAACCAGTGACGATGGAACAACAAAAGTCCCAAAGGTCACACTCGTTTGCGTCGCCATCCCCTGAGCCAGAGCTGGAGAATTACGAATATGATTCTCCATTTGGACCCTTGAGTCAATCTTCATCCAGAAAGCTATTTGGGTATCTCATAGGAGCATTGAATGCAACCTTCCCCGACCATGACTTTTCAACTGTACAGCCAAATAATTTTACCCTTGTCCCGTCAACATCTGAGCTTATTGCGAAGGTGAATTCTCTTCTCATATCTATGGGAAAATCGACGGGTTTAGATTGGCTATGGCAAACGATCAACACTCATATGGAGCTCGACCAATGTCTATGTTTTCAGTTTGACCCTCAGCAGTCTTTTCTTGATGACTTAGGTGTCATCTGGTCGAATATGTACTTTATCTACAATAAGAAGAAGAAGCGAGTCGCTTTCATATATATCATGGCTACAGTTTTGAATGATACGGGAAATACAAGCACGACATTAAGGAGAAGAAACAGCAAGGTTGGAACTCTAGATGAGGAGGGAATGAAACTGGGAGAAGAAGATGGAGAGTATGATCTGCGCTATAATACAGACTATGAACCTATATACGAAGATGTCTTCGAAGAAGATGACGATGAGACGGCTGATAATGGCCAACGTGCTAGAGCTTCAGGAAAGGCGACAGTTGATGAGTTTGTGTATGACGATGGAAATGACTACGACATGAGTGACAGCGAGATGGCTAATGTAAACCAAGATGACGAAGGTTTTGTTTAGGGAGTGTTATTACTTAGTCTCCGTATTTATAGGTATTGTAAATCAAAATAATCGCCTCCGGAACTTAATGGGACTGGGGAAGTAAAACTGCAAACGCAGGCAATGTGATCATCACATTTAATGATGCGTGGGTTTGTCCGCCGAGGAAAACATGGTCTAGGGTCTAGGGTCTAGGGAACGCCAAAATTGAAGCGGCGCACGATTTGCACATCAATCACCAATCCGGTGTTTGGCGTCCGCAATTTTTTGGTAAATTGTAACATTGAATTTATAAGCTCTTTCAATCCGCTTTTTCATAATAAAACGGGAGAAGGCATAGATATGGACTTCCATCTACATTGTTCAGATAGTTCATTCATTGTTAACGACCCCAATGTTGAAAATATCATCTCGTCGTTCAAGCACAATAACATCTCATCGACTGAACTCTTGATCTCATCACCATCTTCCATCTCCAAAAGATTGCGCAAAACAGAGCCGGAAGTACTGGAGTTTGTCAATCAGGTCAAAGCTGAGATAAAAGACAAGCTGCAAGGATCTCTTCAATTTCCACTACAGAATAAAGAAGATGTTGCCGAGACTCAAACCTACTTTACTTTTGGAGATGACGATATAGATAAGAAATTCAATGGAGGTATACCCGTGGGTTATTTGATAGAAGTCACAGGTAAATCTGCCAGCGGTAAAACAAATCTATTATTGACGCTTTGTATCACCATCCAGTTGCCCAGGGAGTTCGGTGGTTTAGGCCCTTCAATTTTTTCGCAAGGAACAGGTTATAAACGTCCTGTAAAGTCGATATACTTGCCTACAGAGTCTCGTTTAGCCACCCAACGATTGTCACAGGTTGTTGAGAACTATACAGAACTTTTGAAGACAAATGGGATTTCTGCCGAAGAGACTCACTTCTTTCCAAAGCTCGATAACGTTATTTCAACCAAAGTAATGTCTTCTCTTGATGAACAAGATCACATTTTGAGATACCAAGTCCCGGCGATGCTCACCAGAGACCCCGATATCAAGCTTCTTGTCATTGACTCTTTAACACATCATATGCGTGCAGAGCTAAAATGGGACAAGAGACCAGAATATCTAAGGTCTATGTGTGCTCATTTGAAGAATGTTTCCAAGATGTTTAATGTGACTGTGATAGTCGCCAATCAAGTTTCGGACAAACCCGTGAAGGGACTATTCTCTGGTGATAATGATCTTCTATTAAAGATGAATACAGAATACCAACTCGCCTGGCTTCAGGGCTGGGATGATGTGGGAATTTTATACAGACAGCTGATGAGAAGAGAGGGTGTCATTGATGAAGCGGGGAAAAGCTTTGAAAGACTTGATTATTTGGATGATCTTCAAAAAGAAAACTTTCAAGTCTCCTCCCAAGAGGAAATGAGCTTTGCAGCAACTCAATCGCAATCTAACTATTCTAAGTTTGAGCAGCAACAAAGCAGTCATTTGCGCTCCATCTTGCGGGCAGAGAAAAAGAGATTGTTTGATGGCAAGTATAAAGTTCAAGTCGGTAAAATAGGAACTAGACCGGCATTAGGTTTACACCTATTGGAGTTCGTGGACATGAGAATTGTGCTCAGCAG